>JAECUM010011366.1:0-49167 GCA_016617855.1 Megalonaias nervosa | reverse complement strand
GCCCTTCTGATGATATGTGCCACAAGCGAAAGACCAAGTGATATGCATAATCTAATTAGCAATTTTAAATTGATTGTAAATAACTAGAAATCGAAATGCTTTCTTTTCTTTGCCAGTGGTCGAAAAAGTAGTTGCCTCGAATCTATTTGGCAATGATAAAATGGCATCTGATGTATCAAAAATACTAAACATAGTATGATCTTAAAATACAATCATTAAAGAATCGAAATATGTTTTAAGTAGTATTATTAGCCTTTCTTGCTAAATAAGGAAGCTGAATAGGTAACCTTCTGCTTTAAGATAACAGTAATTTGAAATCAAGTTAAACACTGGGAGAAACATTGATTGCAAACAAAACACAACTAAACATTCTCATTGGAAAGCAACAATATATCCAAAGGGTAAAGTCAGAAAAGAACAAAAGTTGCAGGGTGCTTGCTCTCTTAAATTTTAAAATATAAGAACAGGTTTAGTCAATTGCAGACGGATTACTGTAGATACGAAATAAAATCATTCTACAGCTAGTCAGAAACAACACAAAAGGGAAGGAAAAAAGTTTAAGACAAACGGAAAGCATAACGTCTATTCATTTGCACCGTAGTTGTTATTTGTTTTCTAAAACGTAAAGACGTTACTGATGATTTCTTTAAATATAAATTCTTTTAGTCGTATGCTTCTTGGACGTACTGATCCAGAAAATGAAAGAAAAAACTTTTTCATTTATCAAATACAAGGTACTTGAATGTTCCAGATAGCACATCTAAAAAAATTATCAAATGTCCTTGAGAGAAAGATAGAGAAAGAGAGGAATGGGTACACGATTGAAAGGCTGATGGTTCCAAATGTACCAACTTTAAATTGAGGAGATTTTACACAGTCAATGGCAAAATGTACTGAAGAAAGATACTATTTTATATATTTATTTCTTTACACGGTTATTGTCAATTTATTCAAGCTCAAGGAAAATATTATTTGCAATTACTATCCTACTTTTCTGGCAGAAGTAGCATCTACACTGTTCATTAAATGTTGTTTTCGCTAATATCACTCAAAAGCTATCAATGTCTCCTCAGTATGTGTTACCCTTAGGCAAAGAGGAAGTTCACACAAAGAGATGTGTTAAATAAGTTACTCAAGTTTTGTTTAGTTCAGATTTTATAGTCCAAACATTCGCTTTGTTAATGGTCATGAAGAGTAAAATCCCACTAATATATAAGTAATGGGCTCTATTAGCCATTGCTGTAATGTCGAGGAAAAAATGTCAACATGGATTTAGTCACTAAAATCCAACTTTCTCTAGGTAGGAAGGTTGTGAGGCCATTACAAAATAGAAATAGAACTTCAAAATAGAGCTGAGAATTATTAAGTTCATTTTGGAGATCTATTTGTTCCGTGTCTATCTAAACTTTATGTTTTTAGACAAAAGGAGGAGAATAATATACAGAATTCCACCATCTAACCATACAAACAAAAGGTGTATCTCCGCTCTTCATTAATTCTTTATTTTTCTCATACCCATTAAAATTGATCGATATATTACAAAACTGTCGTAACCTTGGGCAATGACATTAGGCAAAGAATGATATAATTAGCTGAGATGTTTTAAATGTTTGGTTTATTTTAATTCCTTGGCAGTTTTCCTTTCACGCGATTATTTTAATGATCGCCGCTTTAAATAAAGTCTCACCAATAAATAATGAACAAGCTCAATCATTTATCACTGAAATATATTGAACGAGGAGTGCTATAAAATTAATTTACCAAATTTTTACACTGTGTAAGTAGGTTGTTAGTCTATTACACAGTAGAAATGCAAATTTAAAATAGAATTAATGATTAATGAGCACCGTAATTGGTTGTTTGATATTTATAAACAGAATCTACTTAATCCAAAGCAGATCTTTATTTCGAAATCTTCTTTAAATTTTCTGATAGGATAATGTTTTCAACAGTAATAATATACATTTTTTTGGGGGGGGGAGGGGATGTATTACATGTTCAGAGTACCGTTGCAGTTGTAACGTAATAGTTGAATTGGTTACATATAAACATCTGCAAATTCTCATTATAACTTATTTCATTGGTTGAAATGATGTTCAGTTATTACATACGGATAATTTAGTTAAACGGGTTCAATAGCTTTTATTATCGACACATATATATTTAAAGTGTGTAATAGACAGAATATTGGAGATCTGACATTCTTCTGCGAAACAAATTTGTTTTCAAATCAACATAATCAAATAATGAAAAAATTTTGGTTGATGACTAATTTATATTTCATTGTTATAACAGTCTCATAACAAGTATGCTAAAGAATAGCATGAAAATCATCACTACTTTTGAGGCTCTTGGACATTTGATAACATGGTTTGACATATCCTGTCATTCTTAAATAAATAATGCTGACGATGTCAACTCAGTCCTGCACTTGGCATCAGGTCTGGACCATTGTCGATCGCAATCATCTGTTCTTGGATCTTCATAATATTAATTACAATCTCCTCCTATTCCGAGGATTTCTTCACAAACACTTCACTTGGTGCGTGTTCAACTACTCGGAAACACAGATGTCGTCTGCAAACACACTCATACACTCACACACACACACACACACACACACACACACACACACACACACACACACACACACACACACACACACACACACACACACACACACACACACTCACAAGCACACAAATATATATGTATGAAAGAGCGCATGACTACGTACTATTGTAATGCAACAGCAACAATTTCTGATGCAATTTCCCACTTACCTTTTACTGACTTTGTTCTATTTTTGTCAGATTCATTATTAATGACTTCCTTCTCACTCATGCACTCTTCCTTCGTGGAGTTTATATCTTCTACATTACGAAGAAATCGTCTTGCCCTTCCCTGTGGGTCTATCGTATTAAATGGGACACCACTTCGTCCTAAACTAGAGAGGGAGAATGAAATGTTGATGCAAGATGCAATGTGTTCCGTAATTATATCTTCCATTACATATTAAAATATTTAAAACGCTTATACTTAATAGCAAAACAGGCTTCAACAAATAATTTTGTTTTATGTATTAAAAAAAGCTAAAATTCACCGTGCAGCAAATGATTCTTTCATTTTATTTGAATATGAAGTCATCGACATTTTTCCAAAGGTTTGGACGACAAACTTGTTAAAAAAATATCTAGATAGTAGTTTTAGCTACCTCTCATTAGAAAATTTTGTTATTACCAATTAACATGCTATAATTTACCTGACAATGCCCGACTAAAATACATTTGAAGCAGAACTGACAAAAAAGTTTGTCATCACGGATCCTGAACTATTTTGTTCAACATTACAAACTTACTTCAGTTTCCAGTAGTAAAATTTACTTTGCAATTACGTCATTCTATTTGTTTTAATATGCTTAATTAAGACTTCTATTAGTTTTGGATTCAATGGACATCTACAAATTTTCATTGTATACATACCTTCATTGTAACGTCAAATATACACATGTTAATTTTATCATCTTTATTCTGTTAATATTACAATTTTCATAAACATAGAAATTTTGGAGAAATAAGGAAAGTTTGTTTCTCTCGGATAGCCATGTAAAATATTAAAATAGTATAGGCAGTTCGTTTGTGCCACCGAATCTTCAATACTGCAATAAGCTTTTTTTGTTGTGCTACAAAAAACTTGTGCGAACTAGATAAACATTGTTCCAGAACAAACCCTTCTTGACTGGTTGTTTCTTTTCGAAATACATAGAAAGCATAAGGGATAAAAAGTATGAAATAAATCTTAGATTTAATATGTTTGAATTTACCTAGGATATATATGATATATTGTGAAATATAGTGATATATTTTATACAGTTTTAGACTTTTTCTTCGATAAGCAAAGAATAATCAATTAGTTACGAAAAATACCTGATTAATTATATTATATACATTTCTTAATGTTGACATTGTTTTGAAATATAACTTTAATATCCGGGATTAGCATACCCTAAATACATTCTTATCTCCAGAATCCATGAAAAAATTAACAAAAAGATTTTCTTGAGTCAAGTATCGGCCCCTGTTGAAAATATCAAGTCATCCAGCGTAATCATCACGGACGTAACTTTGACATCACACTTTGAGTGGCGTTTTCAAGCGTATTTCACTCAATGTCATATGGCCGGTTTTCGCGTGATCTGTATCATTTATGGTATTCAACTAAGTATTAGGCATTTTTAACTAAATTTAATGACGTTCACCAGAAAATATGATGAGCTAGAGATAGGATAAAATTCTCTATGTAATGTGGAATTAACTATAACATAAAAGACTATTCCATGAACACAGGCAATACACATCACTGACTACAAGAGTCCATACACTCTCAAGAACATCCGTAAAGCCAGCAACAACCAGACATGATTATGTCTGAACAAAGTTCTTCAAACTTTGCTAAACACTCCCAGCTAGCTCCAGTGGAATCAAACCTTGTAAACAAATAAAAATTCCTGCACTTACCAGTCACGGTGGTTCGCAATATGTGTACACGTTATTCTACAAGAAGATTTCAATGGAGGGTATCATTGTGCCATTAATAACACCACTTGCCATATTTTCAGGACATAAATATCAACGTCCGAGATCATCATGAATTTCAAACCACCTCACAGTCATTACACACTTCGTTAGACTGAGCTGTGTATTTACTTTATCGTACCGTTGCCTATCATAGAACGCTTCCAAATCAGAACTGATAACAGTTAAAAGTTATTCCTATGAAAAATAGTGCTTACTTATTGTTATGTTCATATGACATCCGTCACTTAAATGTGATAATTCGGTAAAAATATCAAATGCTTTCATGTTTCTAATTTCCCATGCGAAAAACTTCTGCATTAAGAGTCGACTGGGCACCACTTTGCCATCATTAGCATAATTGTATAAATGCGCTTTTACAAAATTAAAGGCACATGGCTCGAGGCGCTCATGATGCGATACTTGCAACATGTAAGAATTATAACTTAGTTTGCTTCTTGCTTTATGTTTTGTTTCTTTTCAAAGAGCAGTACATATAGCTAGCTTCTGCGTTGATAATTATTTCAATTTTCATACAAGAGTGCACAACCTGATGACCTTTCATCTAGAATGAGAGGCTATAATAGTACCTAATGAATACTGTTTTTTGAATCTGCTAACTCTATTGCAAAAGTGAAGGGTTATTTTAATTTGAATGGAAAAATGATTGGGGGAGAAAAACATTCCATGTCGGTGTTTGTACCAAGACAAAGAAACCCAGCCGAGGGGTTACACTTTTGTATCCGCTCTCGGCAGAGACTCTTGGGGACAAAAATAATGTAACCCCAACATAGTTTTTCTAAATATTTACAGTTTGATATATATTGCCTTTTGGATATTCCCGAAACCCCTACTTTTGATTCTTTATTGAATTTGGCCATAAATAGTACTTTTGAGGCAAAAAGAGAATTTGTGGCCTAAAAATATTTTTGATAATTGTTAAAGCTTAAAAGATTCTGTCGGAGATGAGATTTATAGGTGTTCCTACAAGAGTTCTTTCACTGGTATACACACTACCAATATATGACGAAAGAAGATTCCAATTTAATATTTCAAGATTCCAAGCCATAAAAGTACGATCCGAATGTTTGTGTAAGCTCTAGCAGCAATCATTTCTATTTTGATATCACTCTAGCGCTTAAAATTTGTGAAACACATGCTGTATTTCCAATAATACAAGAAACTTTCAAATAACATTGCTCAGAATGTTTGTACAAATTAAACTATACAAGCGGTTAACTAATTAATGATATATCGTCATTAAATACCCCAATGGATGTGAACTAAATGATTTTTCGTCTCCATTTAAGTTCAAAATACCGATATTTGTTTAAGGAGACATATAATAAATGTGTCCACTTGCACCACCACTTTTTCCAGTTAATGGTATTGGGACCAATATAGGTAGGTAAGGTCATTTGGCCCAAACGTACACATCTTTCATAACCGAAATATCATATTGCTTAAATTTAAAAAGGTGGAGAGCTGCGGACGTTAGCAATACATGGCGTGATGTCACACAACAAACATCATGGCACCGGTCCCTGAAGTCAAAATAATACAAACAAATTCGTTCTTTTCAATGGAAAAAATAAAGAAAGAAGCTAACATTCTTCCCTTGTATGCATTGCGAAGATGATATTAATTTAGTCCCATTGTTTCGATCAAGATTCCTCAAAATTACCCCTACCTTCCCACACACCAAAGTTGAGTGCGCACGGCTATATAATGAAGCCAACTTGACTACGTTACGAACAAAGTTACGAAAAATATTGTTTGTAATTACATCTTTTATTTTTACTAGAAAATAAAGTACTTATAAACATCATATTTTTATTTTCTTAATATCCATTGAATCCGAGGAATGCCTCATCAACGTGTTGTACCCTTTCAATACCAGTATGCAAAGAGTGACAACATGCGATGATATGTGTTAAGGCTTCTATTAAATTTTTATTTTTGTTCCGTTCTAGATTTGCAGCCAAACAATTATTTTAATGATCTTTAAGCGGTACAAACACCCAGTTATTTACTATTGCAATATATTGAGTGAATAATATAATCAAATGTATGCACTGAATCCATATGTCCTGTAAGGTGGTTGTGCGATCTTTGTAACCACTATAAACTACAATTATAATTAAATTAGCTTTTCAAATAAGTATCTTGGTTCAGCTTGTATTCATGATGTTCGGTGATTAATCCAAGGGAAATATTGTGACAGATTATTTATACATGTGTGTATGTGCCTACATTTAAATTCATGCTATTTCCTTTTAGTGCACAAATTCAAAAGACTTTACTCGTGTTTGGAGCTTCATGTCTTGTTTTCTCATCTCAGCCCTACCCAGGTAAAATTTGTTTCTGTCTTATAGTTGACATACGTATTGTCATATAATGAAAGTACATATTAGGAGGGGATTACATCTTTGACGAATGCTTACCATCTAAATTGAATTTGCTCTGCACTTGTTCACATCCTTCGGAAAAATACACACATATAGAATTAAAAAAATATTTGGTTATGTGAGATATCCTCGATATACTTGAACATGCAAATATATTTAATAAATCAACATAGTTTTACTAGTATGTGTATGGATGAGTGTGAATGTGTATGTGTATTTTTAAAGTTAATGTCAAACCCATCATCTTTGTGACTGAAAAGTGCACTTTGTACTCTGATACTAATGAAATAATAATAATAATAATAATAATAATAATAATAATAATAACAATAATAATAATAATAATTGCAACTGTAATATAAGAGTTCAATTGGTTACAGACATAGAGACACCTGATATTTCTTATTGAAACTGGTCCATGGCGTGAAATGTGTGTGTGTGTGTGTGTGTGTGTGTGTGTGTCTGTGTGTGGGGGGGGTGTGATTTGGATTTTTAACGTAGCTTTAACAATTTTTCAGTCATATCGCTACGATGTCTGCAGTGTGGCAGTTTATATTGATGTCTAGCACTGGGGCATCATGTCGCAGACATGTAGCATGATGTCCCACCCAGTCACATTATCAAGACACCTGGCCGACCTGTCCTAACACTAACCTCTTAATGCTGAGCGCAAAATGGCGTGAAGTGACGATTAGCTATTAAATACTTAAATTGTAGTTAACTGAGTTCAATATTTATGATACTGCCTTTATTATCAACACGTATATTTTTTTTGCAAGTGCTCTTACAATGCGGACAATGCCACATCCACTTGTTGTACCCTGAGGAAGGAACAGTACTTAAAGAGTACAATCACCGCAAAGATGTGATAACTGTGTTATTCAATTTTTATATTTGTTTCGTTTCAGATTTACGCAGAATAGAACAAAACCTCTCTCTCTCTCTCTCTCTCTCTCTCTCTCTCTCTCTCTCTATATATATATATATATATATATATATATATATATATATATATATATATATATATATATATATATGGGGAAATTTTATGGATCATTTTGTATTATGTTTTCTCTCCAAACAGCTTTGTTTTGTCGTAGACATAGACATTACGTTAGACAAAATGGCAGATTAACAATTGATAAACCTTCACCGATCATAACAGCACACCACAAAATGCGATTCAGAATATTTAACTAGGATTGGTTTTTGTCTATGCCTAATCATATTAAAATTATTATTTGTTTTCTATTTCCTTTCTTTTCAAAACCTAAGAGAGACATACTAACCAAACCAGACCAAATGTACTATCGTGCCAGATTTGATTTCCACTCAGAATAAAAGCTCACCTCTATAGAATCAACGCAAACAAAGAATGTTAACCTGATTTTAAGTACCAAAATCCTACTTTCTGTAAGTAGTTTATCCGACCATTAAAAACTATAAATGAAATTTCTTTATAGTTTTAAGAAGCAATACGGTCTTTTGAACTTTGTTTGGTTCGTATCTTCTAAATGTGATGTTATTAGACAAAAGAAGAAGAAACAGTTGTGGAATTCTATCGTCTTACTTTATTAGCAGCAGGAGAACCAACTCTCTCCATTAAGTTTGTTTTCTTCTAATACCCAGCAACTGTAGTCGGTGTGTTACCAAACTGGTGTTCCCTTAGGCAATGTAATTATTAAAGAGTCATGTCGTTCCCTAAATTATGCAATGTGTTTAGTCTTTTTTTTCCTCATTGCTAGCGTTACTGTTACGTTATTAATTTAATGATCGTCAAAAAATTAAAATCTTATTGACGCATAATTAACAGGTGCAAGTATTTACAACCAAGAACTTCTTTATTATACCTCTATTTGATATTTGATGAGTATTGTTTTCATTAAATTTAGTCTTTCTTCTCCATCAGGCAAATATATGTCACAGGATGCATATATATATATATATATATATATATATATATATATATATATATATGTATATATATATATATATATATATATATATATATATATATATATATATATATTTCGATACATGGGAGTGAGATTGGTTTGGATTACTGCACAGCAACACAGTGAGACCATTTTGATATCACTGGTATGTGAATATGGGAGTAAAGCGTCTTGCCAAAGGACACACAAAGGTAGCTTAGCCAGGATGGTCCGATGTTACGACTAGATCCATAACCTTTTTGTTCCCCCACGATAATTACTGAACCACCGCATATCCAATGGGTAAAGGAGTGAGTTGAGATATGGGCGGGTATAATGCTTTACTGACAATTTGGTAGAGAGAGAGAAATCACTATATAGATTTCTTAATTATAACTTCACATACACTGCTTATACTTATATATTTAAGTCCTAATATATACAGCCCTAGGCCACTAGAAATGTTCTTTCATATCAGTTATCCCATCATACTGTTACTCAATATAATTGTAGCAGTTCTGACAAATATCTTCAATGAAAACACTAAAACTTGGCCGGAACAAAACTAGTTCTCACCTGCACAATCTAACCCAGCCTTAACGTATATATTAGCTATATTCTAATGGCTAATCCGATCAGTATTTCCGTAGCCGCCAGTCACCAATGGAGAGAGTTGTCTTACTACTTGTCGGCTGTCTCAATCACTTATGCCTCCTTATTTCTTCATGCCACTTTCGTGTTATATAATATATATATATATATATATATATATATATATATATATATATATATATATATATATATATATATATATATATATATATATATAAAGAGAGAGTCGACGGATTCAATGTCATTGTCCCAGTTAGAAGTCACCGCGCTTGATGACAGATTTCATAAAAATAACTTCGTTTATTGCATGAATAGCCACTGCTAGAAAATAGACTTCCATAATGTACAGTGAAGTGATAGCATTAAAAGAAGTATTATACTATTTTAAGTCGGCTGATAAAGGTATTTGTATATACAAGATTTAGGCGTTCATCAAGGTCATTAGACCTTTCATTTTAAATTGAAGTGACACGGCTAGTCTCTCATTTTGACAGCAAAAATAATTATATTCAGGGCCGGATCAGGTCGAGTGTTGGTTGGAAAGGGGTGTTTCCGAAATTTCAAATGGCCATGACATGCCTCGAAAGAGCACCAACGCAAATGTCTGTATATATTCACTCAAACTGTTCGTAATACCCAAATAAACGCGCACAAGAACAAATTAATTGTCAAATTTCAAGTGGCAAGTGACTGTGCATTTGTGTGTGTGTATGTTTTGTAACCTCATAAACTGCAAAATCCGCCCGTCTGGCCCTGATATGTAGTTTTTCAAATAACGCTGGGGACCAGTTTTACGCGATAATATAAGAACCTAACATCAAATTTGTTACTCGGGCCATTATTTTTACAAACTAGCATCTGTTTATTTTTAAGGCGCATTGTTTTGTGATATTTACTTTTAATAGTTAATGTACATTTTGGGGCTACAAGCAGTAGCTAATACATGTGTGAACTGTCCTGCATGACTGCTGTTGACTGGATGTAGGAAGCTACAGTTACAGAAGTAGCGGATGATTTCAGAGTAAGACACTCCTTAAGTCCGGTCTCTGTGATGCATGTAGAAATATTTCGTGGAAATACTGAGGACAGAAATAATGTGGTATTCTTCATTGAATTTACCGCTAGAGTGAAACAGCAAATACGGTGTACACATTTCCTTACCTTTAACATAAATTCTGTACTTTTTCATAATCATTGTTATTTTCAAAGTTTAAGGGTAAAACTGCAGAAATAAATTTTCGTACTTTAGCTCGTGTATCTATTTTATATTGATATACGATGCCATGTTATTTTTGTAGAATAAACTTTGAAAAGAATTATGCATAAAATAATGTCGCATTGTTCTTCATCGTACATGTCCGAGATAAATAGTACGGCGCTCTTTAGTAATCTCTTATCAAATTTAACATGTATTAAGGCATTCATTAATTTCTTCCAAGTGGTCATCGGAAACAATCTTAAAATAAAATGGAAACTAAGTATTAACCAGCACGCAAAACACATATATGAACTATCATTTTATGAGAATGATCTTCAAAATTACCGCTTAATGCAGAACAAAATGTAAATGGAAACTGTAGCTAGGTAATTTCTTGTGATGTACGCTACATAATGGATAGGATAGGAAGAAATTTAGAACCTCAGTGTTTGTACGTTACTCGCTTTCTTTTTATGTATCCCTAGCTAAACCACTGATAAATATAACAAGAAATGTTACCACTTTAGAGTTTATACAGGAACAGGTATGAAATTGGCATCTGCTCTCGGGGTTTCTCCCATCTGTTTGTTTAGTTATTGACCCCCGTAGAGAATACGATAGAATAAGCGAGGGGTGTCATAAAACCCACCTCAGCTGAAAAACAATCCGTGATGGACGTCCACTAGATTGAGTGGATTTTCAGAAGAATGACTGGAAAATAGACCAGAATGAGCGAACTTCCACTACTCATAGTTGGCACTTAATCCTCTGCCCGTATGTTCACGTCCACCGGATTGAATGGGTGATCTGTAAAACACGATGCGTGCACTGTATATAGTTTCCGCCCATCACAGATAATGTATTTAAAACATACTAAACTTAGAAATAGCACTGTAGTTATATGTAAACTCGAATGAGAAGACAAAACTATATGGTCAAATATTTGCCTATTTTTCCAAAAATAGCGAAGAATCTCCGATCCAACATCGATTCAACCTCAGATCAAAATTGTATGCTGTCTACCAAGTTTAAATATATATTAAATTAATAATAAAGTGTTTTATATGTTGCATTCATAATAATGTTTTTACTATACTGAATTAACAGCGAAGTAATTTATACGCAGTAACACAATTTTAGATGGATCTGCCTTTACATAACCAAGGTTTCTACTGAAGACATGCAAGCCATATCGAATCAATAATACGTTTGAGTGTGTTAATGTTCAAATCTTGTCTAATTTTCATGTATTTCAAATTTTTAACAGCTTTTACTTACACGCTGTCATTTTCTTCACTGATTAAACAATGACCGAACTTAACAGGAAATTTAAGTATTCAATAAAGCAATGAAGACGGAAAATAACTTTGGTCGGAAAATACATGAAAATGAAATCTAGATGCAAAACTATCAAAAAGGCAAATAAATAGCAAATATAAACCCCTTTCGCATTATCATTGATTCTCCACTCCCTATTAGAAGTCCTCATCGTATGGCAGCATGATTTTATTCCGACAGTTCATTTGCTTCTATCGTTTCGACAGACACTACACAGCTGATTAGACACTTCCTGCAAGACTTTTGTGATGTCGAGAGCTATAATTTTGTTTTGGTTGTCACTTCGTAAAATATGAACTTAGCGCATTCTTGCGTGAATTGAAGCGTTCTTCACTATTGACAGTCACGTATATGTCACGCTCGCTTAGTATTAGGTTAAACTGCTCCCAGAGATGATATTGTGCCATCGACATGGACCCAAAACCCGAGCAAGTTGTTCTTATGTCTTGAAAAAACATTGCTGTACCTATTTATACCTGAGAAATTTATTATAGAGAGAAAGAAAGAGAGAGAGAGAGAGAGAGAGAGAGAGAGAGAGAGAGAGAGAGAGAGAAATAGAAAGAGAGAGAGATAGAGAGAGAGAGAGAGAGAAATAGATTGAGAGAGATAGAGAGAGAAATAGAGAGATATATATATATATATATATATATATATATATATATATATATATATATATATATATATATAGATACTTTACAACTATAATTCGATATAGTTGAATGTGTGTGTCTGTGTAAGTGTGGTGTAAATTATATTAACACATTGTTTACTGTATATTACCAATATAGATTAGATAGTATATTTTAGATTAATAAACAACATTATTGAAATATGTGATAAGCCCATCCAACTGCTATTTCTTCAGTAAGATAAAAAAAACAGTTGAAAAAATTTAAATGACACTGAAAGTGAAATATATGGGTAGGGATGGTTATGTGATAGGATCTACTCTTATTATCAATAATAATAATAATAATAATAATAATAATAATAATAATAATAATAATGATAATAATAGTTGTAGCAGTAGCAGTTGAAAGAATAAGAAGGATGGGGGTCTATTTAATATTAAGTTGTATTAATGTTCGAAAGTCTGCATCTTTCATTAATCGCAGATGTGAATGCTACCCTTAGACATCTTGGTCGCTTTGAGGAATTAACTATACCAGTCTATGAATTTGCAACCGGTCTTGAGTTCTGTCTGCCTGAAACACTGGCTATAAATCACTGTTCCTAGTAATATACACAATCCCGCACTTTTTATGCTTGTGAACATTTGGCTCAAGTACACCGGTGATATTTTTGTCAAGCATACTTTTGCTAAGATTATTAGAAGAAATCCCGTCTCAGTCCTTGACAAACAAAATGTTCTCTGTCACGTTTTGCGGTTCACATTAAGTCTTTAGAGACCATTTTTTAATATCGACAATATGACTATGTTTAACACACATTGGGTATCAGAAGAAACATAAGAAGAAGAAGCGAGAGCGAGCTAATTTGCTGAATTTAACAAAATGCAGAAAATGATGAAAATTACCTGAGTTTATTTACAAATGGATCATGGTCGTGACCGCCAATTGAGAAGCGAGAGGAGAAAATGTAATTTAGCACGTAGAAAATCACATATACAATATTTTTTTTTTTTTTTTAATATTTTGAGAGATGGCTTAAATTTGTACAATGTTAAAATATCACCGGTATGTTCATAAATGCGGTATAAATAATGTGAATTAAAAAGGTGACAAATATTAATGATCGAGCAACATTCTGCTCCATGTTTACAAATCATTTGCTGGCTATTGGATCTCTGATAACACAATGAGTACTTTATTTTCAAACCACCTCCTATGTCATCAGTAAATGTTAATATCCGAACTTGTTAAACCTTATTTTTTTGGTTATCATAACAAATTGAATTTCTAATGAACTACAAGAAACTCAGAGTAGCAAGTATCAACGTGTAGTTACATAAATGCAAGACTAAGGCATGTTATTATTGTAAATAAATCATGCAGACAAAGCTAATGATTGATGTAATCACTCCTCTTGAAATCATAATGTGTACGTAAAAACGAGATAAGTAGGTGGGATCATCTCATATGACAGCGGTGCTGGAAATACGAAAAAATATAGCTGGCGTTTCGCAGAGAGGCAATTTAACATGACATAATGCATTAACATGTGGTGATTCGCTTGAAATAGGCATCGAGGCAGAAGGAAGTTCCTCCGACAGTGGAGACATGATAATACTATTTTCTATAAACTGACAATCTGGAGATGTTATAGAATTATCTAAAAATGTCCCGGCGGTTTTCTTGCTGATGCCTTCATACATTTTTGCGGCTTTGATTCTACCGGCTTTGATTATGATTAAGAAATGTTATCATCACTGCTCGAAACATACAGTCATTCAGTATCCGGCAAATTGTGATCTTGTCAACGGAACACTAGCACTCAGCCATTGGAACAGCCGGTCGCTATCATAACATTTGACAAGTAGTAGTGAGTTCGTTTTGCCCTTACGATCTTGTTGATCTGTTTAATGTTTTAACTTGACTACGTTCCAACATACTGCACTTAACGTGGTACAACCAGTGTTCGAGGCGTCAATGAACAGGTCTTAAACCTTAGGTCAAATCATTATAGTGCCTGTTGTCACAACAGTCTTCGCACACGTGGAACTGCGCCAAAGCAGTAGTTGCATTGATGATTATAACAGTATCTATAAAACCTCAGGCTATTATTTACAAATCGGAAAACGTCGTGTTCGCCGACACAACGTGTAATCTAGAATTATACAAAACAACGTGTTTTAATATCCATTATACTGTAGATAAACATTCAATGTATTATGATCTGCCTATTGAAAGAACGTGAAAATTGCAACGTGTGAGGAAATTGAATGATAAAAATAACGAGCGCATTCGCACAGATGATGAAAAGAAAATCCTAATGAAGTAAGCGAAAGGCTTTAAAAATGAATGCAAATGGCTACATGTATGAACCAGGAGAGACTGCCATGGTGTGAACTTTCTGCACTAAGTTTTCGGAGGAATACAAAACGGTGGAACACACGTCTATCTTTAATGTTTTAAACATTTTCCTAACTCTTTTCTAAAACCATAAACTGAATGCTCACAACAATACAAGCATAAGGATATTTGAAATCCAAACAGACAGTTTGTTCCTCAAAAGCAAAGCAAATATGGAACTAAACGTAATTATGAATTGGATATAAAATATAATAAAGAACTTTTAATTCTTCTCAGTGTTGTTGGTGAATACAGTAGTAATTGATTTGAGTTCATGTTAATAAATAATATATCTTAAATGAGAAATGGAACTGGCTTCTGTTTGATGTTGGCGGGATTTAGTGAAATTTCGGCAGGATTAAATAAAACTTATTTTAGTGATCATAGGGTTTAGTGAAGCAAAACTCCAGATTTCGACCATACTTAACAACAGTTCTGGTTATTCGCGACTTTCACAGTAGACGTATAGGCCACATCAACTGAGAAAAATAGCGAATATGATGGTTCCCTTACTTTCAAATTTGCTACAAAGCAAGCACAAAATTGGTCTCTCTGGCATCAGTTTTCTCAACCCGTTCCTGAAAGTCCCCATCATATGGCTGGAATGCGTTGAGTACGCCTCGTATCAACAAATTGTTGTCCACTCTGTTCATATGTGCCCGTTGGTCGACGATGCACCAAACAACTTATCAATAATTGTCCGCTTCAGCTTGTTATTGCTAAAGCACGGTGTTGGTCTCGAACTTTGGACTAAAACATTACCTTGGGATTACGGAAAACTCATTCAAAGGCAGTTGGGATTTTATCATTGTGGCAAATCATGACTTTGGAATTCATTTGGAAAATTCGTACGTTTTTACTTTTGGCAGGACATTAGCAATTATTTGGAATTTAATTCTGAATTCTTTTCAAATTGCACATTATATTCTTAGATAATATGTTGGGTTATTTGCCTTCGTCCATGGACAGCAGTTCACATCTCAGCGAAATTATTTCGAGGCATAAGGCGTACGCCGGAAAGGCAGTTCTATTATTATGTTATTTAACACCCCACATTTTTAGACTATGATAGTTTCCTTAGCGTCGTTGATTGTACAAACACCAATGTCTTGAAAGTCGTGCGTTGAAAGGCTTAGTTATTACTGTAGCTCCAGCAAATTACCTATGTCGGCCGTTACGTACATGACCATGATGGCAGCAGCAGCACCTGCGTCTCAATTCTGTTTTATCCAAACCATCTTTTAAGATACAGTTGTTGTTGCTATCTCGTACAGTATTAAATGCCAGTTCAGTCTAGACAGTAGTCTATTCTGCTATATCCATGCCTTGAATGTTCAACAAAGCCCTCATCTGTTAATTGTCTACAGCGCTTCTTTTTTCTGTCTTTTAGCAGCTTGATGCTGTTTCATGTGGAGAACTACTATGCCGTGAATCTTAGCTGAATGTTGCTGTAAAATCTCATGATTCGCTGTTATACACACTCCGGCGTATGCCAATGGTCAAGACTGAATTCATACAACTTGTGCGGCATTAAACCATTGACGCAAGCAACGTCCAATCATATAATTATCAAATTGTAGTCTAGAAGTGTGCCTTCTAAGATGAGTTGATATATAAATCAATGCATCCAGAAAATCATTGGACTCCACCTTCCTACACAGGTGTATCAGTATATGTGTTGCTAATCATGTACTAGGTCATTCGCATTGCCAAGATAAAGAAGAATATCTTTCCATCTTCACTCAGTAACGACAGCATCTGCAACTGACTGTTATCACTGGAGTCTTTCTCCTCTGGTGCCAAGCAGAGCTACGCATACTACCAACAGACGTAGGTCCCCCTTTTCATCCGTTTCAACCGCTTGAGTCCCTACAGACGTTTCAGTTGCCACGGGAACATCATGTATACCTTGTAAAGGGTTTCACTTTGACCTGGGGCTACATCTATTATCTCTACGACCGCGTACACTTCCATCCAGGTAGGCTCTTATGTTAGAACACTCGAGCACTCTCTCAGATGGTCAGAATGTGTTTGTTTAAAGAAATATTTCTCTTTCTCGATGATGCAACATAACCTATCCTGATTGTCTGGCACCTTTCTTGCTAGGGTTATCTGCAAATCCAGATGCCTATAGTGTACAACAGCAAGACACGGTCAGCACTCACTATAACCTTGATGAAGGTAAAATTACCGTTCTAAGATCCATGTCAAAAGCAATCGGCTTTGGTTTTTGTAAGACCATCAAAGTGGTCGGAAATCTTCTCAGTCATAATCACAAATAATATGCAAGATAACAGATGCTTAAACTTACGAAATGCGAACATTATATTCGGCAAGATTGTTCCCTTCTTTATGCAATTAAGCCTGGCCTGAAGATTTGGATAATTCACGTCTTGCTGCAGAGTTCGCACTAGCAAATTTAATACGTTTCTGAAAGTCAGCTAAGAGAAATCGTTGATCCTTACACAAACAAAAAACAGACTCCTACTGTGCTGCTTTATTTCAGATGGAGAGAATTGTAATTTGTTGCCCTTAGTTTTGGACTCCGTGGTTGGCATTAGAAATTCCGAACGGCTCAATGAATGAAAACGTTTTGCGGATAGAAAACAAACACGTATAATAGTGAATCAGTAGCTATAGCGGAAAGGTCTAGAGATTAAATCGTCAATCAACTAGCTAAGGGATTTATTCCATAAAGTTCATTCAAGAAATTACTGCAATCATAGCATGCTAAAATTCCTTGCTTCCTAACTCTATATATTGTTAATGGCATTTTCCTTCTGATCACTGCGATTGTTGGCTAGTACACATTATTCCTATAACGTTACTTTCGTCGTTGTCAGCCATGTATCCACCTTCTTCTTTTGTAGACTATCTGGATCGACCAATAACTACTCGTGTTTATAACCGGAACAAGATGTTGATGTCAGTCCTATCGATGATAACGGTGTAAATGAGTCCATAAACAGGAAATATCAATTAGAAATGTTGATGAACAAATAATGAAAAAGCTGGTCAGCACTTGACTAAATATTAATAGGATAAAATCTACTAAAAACAAATGAACAAACCTCAATTTTTATGAATTCCAGATCTGTTAAAATATCAAAGTTATCGTCAGATGCAATAATATTAAGAATACCCTCTTTGGTGTGTAGGTTTATTCCATTAAACAACTTACAAGAGTAACAGAAAGAGTTATAAACAACTGACGGAATTAAATATGTTAGTTGTGTATAGCATTATTGGTCCAAATTATTGATTTCCGCCTGGATTGCCTGCTTGATATAATTTATTACCTGATAACTGGCGTAGTTTGTGGTACAGGAGCAGATGTTATATATTCCAAATATCACCTAACAACAATAGGTGACGGAAAAGAACTTAACACATTCCTTGACAGTACAATAAAGTAAATCCATTTCCTGGTGTTATGTGTATTAGTCATGCAAGCATATCTATTTTTAATAACATTTATAACAATAAATGACATGCGAAACCAGCAATACCTTAATACTGTTAACAGCACTTCATTTAATTCAGCTTCTGCTCAACGTTTCGGTATGCTTTCGAAAATGTAATTTTAAAATAGGTTTCCATGTAATTGTTTTTTTTCTTTTGGCACTGCGAAGCAACCATTAATTTGTTTATCTACTTAACTGTCTTCTTCTTTAAGCAATATAATCTATAACTATTCTTCCTGCAAATAAATTATCTTTTCGAACCTTTATTTTCATCAGCATATATGTTTACGATAGTTCTCAATATATAGTTTCCATCTGTTTTCTCAATGTAGTCATTCATTAGCTTGAAAAGTTCTATTTCATTTCCTTCATTGCTTTTACTCAAAAGGATTAAGTTCAATGAATATTTTTATCTGAGTCTCTTTGCTATTGATGGAATGCTTTCTTCATATTAATTGTTTTAGTTTGATTTGCTTCTGAAAATATACTTTTCAATATCTTTTGGAAATAAAGCATTTCTCGATTGCTTATAAAGTACCTAATTATTTATGAAAGGTAAGTTTAGTACCTGTTTTATCGTTTGTCTTTTTTGTGTATCATTCATACTCATTAAATGGCTTTTTGGTACCAAACCAAAAGTACGTTCAGTAGCCTAAATACGTTGATCGTTGTGAATTTATTCTAGCATTGCATTGGGTTTAGAATCACGACTTCGTGGTTTTCAATTTTCTCCCACTTCTTTATGTTAACTACAATTGCCAATTTAAGGTTTCTTACAGACATAGGCCTACATATTGACTAGTTTTATTAGGTGTTGGTCTTTAAGTTGAAGATATATTATTTTGATCATGACATTAATTTATCGCATTCACCATCGCTTCTTGTTTTACAGTCTTTAATTTTCCCATAATTCACCTGACTAACTTTAGCGTGTCTACTGGATAGTATACTCATTCCTCTTTTGAACTCAGATTCAAATATGAGAACACAATATAATATGTGTTCAGTTCTAATTCGACCTTTTTTATATTCAAACTAGCATCTTGAGATGGTACTGGTGCTGTCAAAGCGTTTGGCTGATTTGGTGTGAAATCATTCATGCACAGATCTAAATTCTATAAATGAACAATACCAAACATTAACGTTTCTTTGTTAATGTTTTAGTCATGCAGGTCTCTAAGAATGTTTAGTTTCCAAAGATTCATGACATCTACATACTGATAATCTGCTGCGCTAATTCCTGATTCGTTAATTTTTTAATACTTTTACATTAGTGTAGTTCAATTTTATTAAATCTATCAATTGACTTAGCTTATTTTTATGGATGGATATTTATTCTCAAATATCAGAGTTTCTTTTTGACAAAATAATTATTGTTCCATGAGTTTATTTGTTTTATACTTTCATGCATGTTGCTCTAGTGGTTGGTCCACAGACCATTATTTCTCTAAATCGTTATGTTGCTCGTTTCAAAACAACCTTTCTTTAGCCTCATTCATGAAAACAAACAAACATAGTCTCAAGGGTGGTGCCTTTAAATTATAAAGGCAATATATCAATGACTCAATTGACACCACTCTGAAACAAGGTCAAAAGTATACACAGAAACTAATGTTAGCATTGCCAAGATTGGATCGAAAAAGAGATTAAATACATTGGGGACATTTGGGGGATGGGGCACAAATTGAATGTGCCCCGATCTGCTAATGCGTTTAAATCTGTTACGACTCTAGGACTTAACTATGTATCTGAACGAAGCAAAACCAAACGTTTAGCAAAATCAACAGATAATTTATTTCTCTAAGGTACAAATTACCAATTTTAGAAATCTTACAGCATTATGAACTAAATCCCAAATAATCCTAAATGACCTATCACAAGTTGAAAATTATCGAATATTCTCAATGAATTGCAGCAGTCATGAATATCCAGATATACCACAATGATGCGTTCTACAATGCCTTTAATGAGTTCTAAATACTTGCAAAAATTAATATCAATGTGTTAATCATAGATGCACATAATAACTTGAATACATGATTTAAATAATTCCTCTTGAAGTATATATGAACAAAACTGCAGCTCTGAAACTCTGATATTCATTCCAACAGACTAGTCTAAAGCACCAATGAGTTCATAACACTATATACTATATAAAAGTCCAAGAAGAGATTTCAATATCAAAACTATTAGGCTAGTAATACAAATGACCAGTTCGAGGAAGATATTGTTCATATGTATATATATATACAGAGAGAGACAGACAGACAGATATATGATGGATAGATAGTCATTCACTTGGACTACGAGGCAAAATAATGTTCTAGAAAACTAATCATTCAGATAGGAAATTCCACTAACTGAAAGGCCTTCAACTTAAATTATAGTACAAAACTTGCAATTATGGACAGAAATCGCCATGCACAACTAGAGTATGAATAAATCGGAGATATGTTCTATAGTACCCGGCAACACTATTTTTACCATATCTACCCATTTTGTGGTTTCTGGCTCAGATAAAAAGGCAGATTCTGATCTTTAGAAGTCCGTGAAGTCTTTCCGCCAAGGACTCTTTGTTCATTCAACAGCAGTTCTTTGACTTTAGCTTTACTAAATTCTCTTATTTCATATAGCTTAATTTTGCCTGGTTTTTATTTCATACATAATTATATAAAAGCTCTCTGTATATAACATTTCGCTTTTGATTTTGCTTCTTAAAAAGTATTTCAAAATACGTCTATTAGTGCCGAACATTTTTGTGTTGGCTTTTTTGTATCGGTCAAGATTTCAGAAGCCCTCATATGAACAATATCTTCCTCGAACTGGTCATTTGTATTACTAGCCTAATAGTTTTGATATTGAAATCTCTTCTTGGACTTTTTGATGAATACGTACGTAGTCTGCTTTATTTGCTAGTCTATAAATTCACAATATTCATTAAAGATTGCCCACGTATTTTCTCCTTACCGGACTTGGAGATTCGGTTTCTCTCCAGGTTAATATGCTTCTGCATTCGATTGGTTTTGCGAAAGAAAGTGATCTTTAATTATCAAAATACAGATCCCCAAACTACTGACCTTTACTTATGTATGCCATTTACTTGTGGACATGTTATGAATGTTATTATACTCAAAATGTATCTGGACAATTATTGAGTTATCTTCTGTATTCGGTACTTGGCTTCTCGATCAGTCTGTCTGTGCGATTATTTACACTTGTCTCAGTGACCTTTGTTTACTTGTTGGGCCCCTTGAGATGCGAGTGGTCTAAATCGCTCGAGTTTACCGCTGTAAGAAATCTTGCCGGTATCTTCCCGTGGGTCGATAGTTCTTACTGGAACTTTCCCAGGTTGCACCAGTTATAATGAATAGCCTATCCTCCGCTGTGGAGCGTTAAACCCCGAAACAATGTCAACATTGATTTGTTCAAGAGACACTATCATTTGTACAGATTCAATTGATTTAGAATGGTATAGTGAGATATATGTATAAGTAGGTTACCTTGATTTATTATAATTTAAACATTTTAAATTTCTGAAGATATTCGGTATCTTGAAATAAGGTTCTACTGGGCTGACTATACATAAAGGCACATGGCTTTGTCGATCTGTATCTATCCGAGAATTTACCACATACGTGGCCTATTTACCACGCATACAAGTAGGTCATTTTGATTTACTAAAATGTATTAAATTCAAGTACAAATAGGCCAGTTTGGTTTATCAGATTTGAGTTGTATACATTTATGGAGAATAGCTCATCTCTTGATTACTCTTGTCTGCGCATGAAATCTACGTATCAATCGAGTTCCCTATTTTGTCATGTGACCAGGGATAACTAATTAGATTACTGCTAAAAAGAAAATGTTACGAGAATGTTGTCGAGGGTAATTTAACAAGTGTTGTATGATACTACTACTACTACTACTACTACTCCTTCTCCTACTACAAATAACAACAACAACAACAACAACAATAATAATAATAATAAGACAGACTATTTAATTAGGAATTGCGTACAAGCTACACGATGGCTGACTATTATTTTGTAAGACTGTATTGGTACCTCCTATTTTGGTCATCCGCTGAAGATGCATTAGTAATGTCGCACTAAAGATGCATACGATCGCTTGAAGCGAATATGATCAAAACTAGTCATGCATTAGACTTTCTTTCTCGATCTCATTCTTACTGATTTGATATAGTTTTTTCTATAACCGTTGTCTCCTCCATCCAAAAGAGAATACCGTTTTTCTTTCTTTTGATATATATTCACATGATATCTAGTAAACTAATTACTGCATATATCTAAAACGTGATTTAATGGTTGATCTACAATATCACTTATTGTGTTTACTCATGGGCATTAATAATGTATTTCTATCTTGTTAAAAATCCACTTTAATGCACTCAGGTAAATCAACATATGAATTTTCTCAAAGCCGCATATATATATATATATATATATATATATATATATATATATATATTGGTTTATTATCTTTCTGAACGTATCATGCTAGAAACTGTAGGCTTCCGAATCACAAAGCATATAACGCCTGTAGGTCATAATTGACGCGATCCCTAAGTCATATAAGGTTTGGCTTGGTTCCATGCTTTACTGCACAGCAATGCAAGTTGGTCATTTTAATGCGGAGACAATTGGAGCAAAGTGCCTGGCCGACGGATACACAACACTAGATGATCCAGGCTAATTCAAACAAACCTGCACCCTTTCGGTCCTAAGTCCGGCACGTAACTACTTAGCTATCGTGGCCCCCTCATACAAAGGACTTCGACCCTGACACTTAGGACGGAAGAAGGTAAGGATCTGCCTATCAAAGCCACATAGTACCTATCAGGTTCGACGTCTTACATTGTAGAAATGTGCGGTCTAAGAGTTCTAATATTACTCTTTGTTCCCCCATCCCTTTACCTATAGATGTAAGTCCATTTGAAACGAGTACCAGCGAAAGTTCTGTAGCTATGTGTTTGAGTTTCCCAGCTATGAGATATCGGTCTACGTTAATGATCTTCTTATTTCAGAGATTTAAATTATTTTGGATTCTGGTCATCCTTTCCCTTCCCGAGATTGAAACTGTTACAGTATTTGGCGACTGTCAAGTTGATTTACTCAAAATGCTAGATAACTCAGCTTTAGAAATATCAATCATTTCAGAACGCATGCCGTTAAATGAGAGCCGCGATGGCTTGGTGGTTAGCGTACCCCACTCACAACAGTACACGTGCCGCTTCGAATCCTGCCAGTTCACCAGCCTGGTTCAGATAAAGTGGTGCGTCTTTGGAAAGACACTTTACTCCAATTGCCTCAGCACTATTTAACTTACTTGGATTGCTGTGCCGTAAAACACCAAAACCAATCCAAACATTAAATTCAAAGCTTTGCTTGAATGTGTACTCAGGTTTTTGTGCTAAGATGTTTCCAGTTCTTAAATAACAAATCATTTATATCTCATTCTTTCCATTTTAAATTAAAAATACTGTTTCAACAACTTATATTAGAGATGAGTCAAAGGGCCTTTTGAGAAGTATATCTACTGGTCCTTATATAATAGTAGTAGTAGTAGTAGTAGTAGTAGTAGTAGTAATACTATTACTACTATTACTACTACTACTACTGCTAATAATAATAATAATAATAATAATAATAATAATAATAATATTGATAAAGAGTGCGATACAATTATTTGCATAGAACTAATTCTTATTTTGCCTCACTGCATATGTACATAAAGAATAAATGTACATAGTCAAGCACAAACAATTAACAATTTACAGAAAATATAAAATCTATAAAAGTAATGATAATAATCTTCATGTATTTTTGAATTTATATGCACCAAATAGGTATGTTATGTTTTTATAGTACCATCATACTGAAACAAAATGGAAGGTTTGAGAAATTATACTTTAAGTAGTAATGTATTTGTCAAATCAATCAAAATCCGCTCTTCATCCATTGAATTTTACAATAATTAAGTCCATTTAAATTGATACTTTCTCTAATTTTCATTGCGATTCTCTTCCACATCAGTGACCCCTAATGTGGAAAACATTTTTCAAAGACTTCTTTACATAGTTCTGGAAATGGAAGGTGATTATTTATATTAATTTGAGAGCGTTGCATTATTTATTGTCTGTTAAATTACTAAAAATATTTCATTATCATTCATTGCATTTGGGTTGTTATCTAGGATGATTCCGCAAGTTGTTAATTCCCAAGATGAGAGTACAAACGTCTAAATATGGTTGTATGAAGCGCTTGTAAAAAGTGAGTTGTTGATATAAATGCGACCTTTTCTTGCTAAATAATGACAAGCATGAATTGTCGTTACGATATATGACTTGAATATGTTCAGTCCATCGCAAATACTGTGGTCAACCATGACCCCAAGGGAATGTTGTTGGTAACCATTTCTAAACAAATTTTATTCGACTTAAGAGTCAAATGTTGTTTTCCTTTTTTGCACTCTTTTGATGGTTAGTAGTTAATAATATATTAATCTTGTCTCTGTTTATCATTTTCATTACACCGGGAATCTATTCTAAGAAGACCATCTGAAAGAAGACATCGTGGTGTAATCTTAGGTTTTTGAAATCTGAAATAGTTAGTAGCCAATGCTTTTACACATATTAAGACAAGAATCTTTCAGTTGTTGAATAAATGTATTACAAATAATATTCTGATATTTGGATCGAGTCTATATTCGAAATTTTGACCAGCAATGTTGTTTTGGAAGAAAGAGGTTTATGCTGATTAGTATTCTGGACATCATAATAAAGAACATTGTTAGCATGTTTAGAAACATAATAAATCTTTTAATTCGTGACATCTAAATCAAGCTGATTCTATTCGACATCGGACAATGTCTGTTAATTTGCACGCATTTAATCTTATGTTTGCTAATTTTACACTATAGTTCAATTATTTTCAACTGTTCCATTCACTTGCTTTGAGTGGCATTTAAGGATGTGAGAAATGTGTATTATTTGCAAACAGGTCTATGTTGGGCAATTAGTAAGTGATAGGTCATTAATTAAGATTAATAAGAACAATGGACATTTTCATGACCTTTTCAGAACACAAGCTTTAATAACTATAGAGAAGAATTATTACTGTCTTTACAAACATGCTGCCTTAAGAAGGTAACTATTTTATAAAATAAAACCAAACTGGTCATAATAACATGTAGAGAATTAAAATCTATTGAGACATGCTACTAAATTAAAATCTTAATAGCGATCTGTAACAGTTTAAAAGTTCAAAACGTTTCAAATCAGCATAGTGGTAAAGGCAACACTTTACGTTACGACATTAAAACTGAATATGCTTCACATAGTAACACTTGCGACTATGGCTGTAGAACAAAATGGAGAACGTACACTCCTTAACAAGATCCCAAAAGACCAATGTGACAATTAGAGAAGAAAACTTGCCTTAAATCTACAGGAGAATGAGTATTAGTAAGGGTAAATTACCCGTGCATACCATGCTCCTTGTGTCTTTCGCCGAAAGCGATCTACAACGAGATACAGTTCAGCCGCTTATGTAGAAAAACAATTATCCTCCCTAGGTAACGTTGTACGCATGTCCGACGAAAATGATCACATCATTCTAAGGCGAAACCAGGTTATGTATAGCCTTATTCTGTGACCTTTCCGATCCGTGATTCTGTCCAGCAACAACTACAAGCGCGTCAGGAGTCTCAGGTGGAATGTACAGAGGGTATAGAACAATTATTTCAACCAATTATCGAATCAACAAAAATAAATTGTTACAGCAACTCAGGCAGCACAAACATCTCTTGAGACATCACCTGTTGATACCGTGGCCATCCTCGAGCAACCTGACCACCACCTTTGCAACCCGATCAACCACAACCTGAAGATGAGCCACAACCTTTGCCAAATGTTAGAATGAACATCGCAGATAAATTCACCCCTGAAGGTATTGCCGCTATCAAGGACCGAAACCAATTAGTTAATATTGCCGCGATTGAATATCATGATAGAGATAGGGCTGTAAAACCCGAATATATTAGACTGATGAGATCTGCTGATTGGACTAGAAGTGTATATCGCATCGCTACTTGTACTCCGCAGATCAGATCTGAGGAAGATGTTAATAATTTTGACATTTTTAACCAGGCAGTAGATGAGTATATTGAACAAGTAAAACAGAAAGGACACAAGAAGAATAAGAAATGAGGTCGCAACGTCATAAACCTTAAAGATAAAGGAAATTACTCTCAAAACAAGTAAGAAATCAGCAGGCAAAACAACAAGTAAGGAAACGGAAAAATGGAATGATGCAGATCCTGGCCCCAGTACCACTGGAAATGGTATTGGTACAGGTACTGGGGGTGGGAGTGGTCTTATTACTCCATGTCCCAATAACGTCCTTGCCAATGTTGATAGACTAGAAATTCTGATTGGCGGAAAACGAGTTGGCAATAATTCTCCAGAAATCATTAATGAAGCAGCTGCTATTTGTAAGAGATTATTTGCAGGCGGTATCATGGACAGTAATGTTTATTGGTCCCTCATTGATGAAATCGTTGATGATTACCGCAGTGAATGAGGGTATACAATTAGATCAGTGACAAGAAAATAAGATGATCATACATAATTCTCAACGTGGACCTGTAATAGTCAGGGTGATAAATTCACGATTACCAACGTATAAAGCGATTTACGGAGATGGACTCGGTGATGTTGTTTAGGGTCTATTTAGAAGGATAGCCCCAAAAGCAATATCGATTGCAAAGCAACTGGGAATGAAAGCTATTGACGTTGTTCGTGATAAAGGTATTGGTGCTGTTGGTAGTGTTGCTAGCAAATCATTCTCAACAATCAAGGTTTGACTAGCACGATTAATACGCAGACCGCAAGCGGTCCGACCTCAGCCAGTAAAATTACCCAGCACCGAAGTTATGCCAGCAAGTGTCAGTAAAATAATAAATCAAGCTGCAGATCAAAAACTAGCAGAGTTGGCTGACGTACCCCCATCTGAAAAAGAAAAACATATAACTGCTAGTCTGATAGCAGGAAGTGGTCTCCGTGTTAGACGATAACAAGTATAATAAGGATATTAAAAACTTGTACCTGATCCCACATTCGACATTCACGCACCATTTCTCAAAGAAGGATCGGTACGTTATTAGCAGTATTATTCTTATGACGTACGAGAGCCAATGAATTGAGCTGCAAGTTCAGGATACAAGCAGATAGTTCGTACCCGTTGAAGCAATTGTTGAAGAAGAATGTGAATTCTGAAAACAGATGATACTGAATATGGAGCTGATGTTTGGGGTGGTTTGTTAATAATGGCATCATGGCCTTGTTCAAGAAACATTGAATCATGCCTGGAAAACGTCGACGTTGCCACGACGATATTGGTTCTAGCAAGATATTCCGATGATTATTCAAGATCAGCTGGTCCGTTAATAATGTTTGTAAAGGGTACCTCTGACCACACTGATAACAGACAGTATAATATAAGAGGACCAAGAATCTTCGTCGATGCCGCTGACGCTGATGTGTGGCCGGTGGTTCATCGTGCTAATCCAGAATTCAACTCAGGATTCGCAACGCGTCGTTCAATACTAAAAGATCGAAGTAGAAGATTTTCAGGTGCAATTCCACTGTCAGATTTCTTTGGATTTTGCAGGAATGTGAGAACGGTCATTTTTGGAGCCAAGTATACAGTTGTACTCGTACGAAAGGCTACCGACGATGATGCAATCTGGCGCCCTATTCGTGGTGTAGGTAAAGTAATGCTGACAAAACTGTCATTGTGGACGCCAACAATGTTACCATCACTCGCTGAAGAATAACGGCTACTCTCATTCATGGATACCGGTGGTAAATCAACATTGTCATGGTTGACGATGACCACAGATAATGTTCAAAGTAACGTTCATAGTTTATTCACATGGCAGATAGCATCACAGCAAGGTGTCTCTGCAACGCAACATATATTTGTTGCTTTCCAAAATATTGAACGAGTAAACTCACAATTACATAGTATAATGATATTTGACAAACTTGGTATTACTGTAGTTTCATTGATAATAAATGGACATCAAGAACCTTCCGAAGATATATTATTAAATGTTGATAATAATCATGTAGCACGTGTATATCATCGTTTGATGACATTCATGTGACGTGATCAAAATGTTGACTCCGATCTACAAATATAACAACTAGAATTTACAACGCTGTATCCGATTTATTACTTTTTGCTGGAACACGTGGATTTATTTAGATAATCTGTCGTTATATACACTTACGAGCTCGTGTGGCAACAGGAGCTATTGCTACTTACAGAGCAATTGCTGTTATATTCTCAAACAAAACAAAGAGGCTTGAAGGTGTTGGTGGACGAACGAGTGATTGATGCCCCCGAGGAAAACATGTAATTAAATCGCTTATGATATGACAATGTCATATCATCATATTTGTATCACTCTGACTCCCGGTCAGATTAGTAAGCTACGATACGTATCAAAAATGAATTCGGGAATAAAACTATTACTGAACTCAGCACAGATCGCAGGTGATCCGAAAAAAAATATCACTAACACAACGTCAACTCAAGCATTTCATTGAAGCCAAACGATCTAAGACCGGCGTTAGATTTAATCTTTCTGCGGGTGCCATTAAACATATTGCTAAGACGGGTGGTATATTTCCACTTCTTACAGATATACCAGCGTTAATAGCGCTGAAGCCACAGGTGTTGCAAAAGCAACTGAACTCGGTGCTGTTGGAACTGCCGCTAGGATGGCATTAACGAAAGCAGCAGGTCACGGACTACATACTCCCAAAACAAAAGGGAAAGGTCTAAGACTGCCGGGAACCCTTCATTCGTGGTGCGGTCTAAAGCTGCCCGGGACGCATCGTTGATGCTTCCAATGTCCAATTTTGATTTACTTGATGATGATAAAATATTAAACATAAAAAACTTCAGAGGTGTTTTCTTGCGTGATCAATTACCAAAACAACCAAACCGTGATGAAACCGGCATCATTAATATCGATGGAAGATCTCGTCCAGGTACTCATTAGGCTGCATACGCGATTGATCCACGTGGAGTTATTTATTTTGCTTCGTATGGACTGGCACCATCGAAAGAATATTTAAAATGTGTCGATGGACTTCAAAACACTTCCGTCTGGTATTCAACATTACCAACACAGACAATAACTGATCCGCCGATATGTGGCCTTGAAGTAAACCGCGTTGTCGAACGTTTTCAACGGGTCTTAGTGAATATACAATGGTAGATATTTACGGATGATCTGCTCGGTTCACGCCCCAAGGTGACATATCTAAGTATGCAACCCTTGACCAGGTCAAGGATGAGCTCGCTAATCTTTTGCGTCTCGTAGATGTGGACCTGATTAGCAGTATCCTCGACATGACTTTGCTTGGATGGTTTATATGACTGATTGTTCGGTGGTTTTCACACTGTTGTAAATTGCCTTTCTTGGGAAGGGTGATGATCAGTGATCAGCCACAGGCTGAAAAGATCATTACCGGGGAGCAGGCATGTTTCAGACAAGCTCGCAGCACAACAGAGCAGATCTTCAGCCTCATGATATTGTGTGAGAAGTATCTCCAACACCAGCAACATCTGTACCACGTCTTCGTGGATTTCAAGAAGGCATTTGACAGGGTATGGCAAATGGCATTGTGGGTGACCATGAAACTATACAACATCAATGCCAACCTCATCACAGTAATAGAGCATCTGTATGACAAGGTCACCAGTGCAGAATACTTCCACGGCAGCATAGGGGACTGGTTCAGAATGACAGTCGGAGTCAGACAAAGCTGTCTGCTCTCTCCCACACTATTCAACATCTTTCTGGAGAGAATCATGGCTGACGCGCTTGGAAAGCATGAAGGGACAGTCAGCATCGGAGGCTGAACAGTCACCAAATTACGTTTTGCCGACGACATTGATGGACTAGCAGGAAATAAACAAGAAATAACTAGCTTAGTAGAGAGACTCGACAAAACCTCCGCAGCCTACGGCATGGAAATCAATGCAGAGAAGACCAAACTGATGACCAACAACACCAAGGGCATCAGAACTGACATTAGGGTCCATGGTACGAAGCTAGAAACAGTCCACAGCTTTAAGTTTTTGGGGGGAATTGTAGCAAATGAAGAATCAAAGCCTGAAGTACTCTCCAGGATTGCTCAGACATCAGCAGCGCTGACAAAACTGAAGCCCATCTGGAACGACAAGGAGATTGCACTCAGTTCAAAGGTCATACTGATGCACTCACTGGTTATCTCCATATTTCCCTACGCCTGTGAATCATGTACCATAACAGCTGACTTAGAGAAAAGGATGCAAGCCAAAGAGATGAGATGCTTCCGAAAGATCCTATGCGTCTCATACAACGACCGTGTCACCAATGAAGAAATACGGCAAAGGATCAGACAAGCCATTGGGCCTCACGAAGACCTCCTGAGCACAGTGGAAAAACGTAAACTACAGTGGTATGGGCATATCTCACGATCATCAGGACTTGCCAAGACAATCCTGCAAGGCACTGTCCAAGGAAGAAGAAAGAGAGGCAGGGAGAGAAAGAGGTGGGAAGACAAGATTCGAGAGTGGACAGGCTTGACATTGAGCGACTCAATGAGAAAGACGGAAAATTGAGAGGAATGGAGGAAGCTGATTGTTCGGTCTTGTGTGGTGCCCCAATGGTCTACCAGACTAAGGGACTGATGATGATGATGATATTCAGACCTAATCCTTGGATTACTTTGGAATTGCGAGTATATTACCGCTGGCCAAATATTAGATCAAAGTCATTCGATGGGTTGCAAGCAAATAATTCATTATAGTTTTGGTATAAATATAGGAAAGTTGTTGGTTTTTCCACAGGCAGTTATCAAGTTGAATAGATCAATAGTGAATTCCAACGCAGGATTAAATCTATCACAGGAAGAGAATCCAAAATCGCTATCACGGTTCATGAGTCAACGTTATCAGCGCCATTGAAATATAAACTCAAGGATATGCCGTCGATATATATAAAGCATCGATCAGAATTGTGTTAGATGGCCAGAAGTACAACCATCAGCACATTCAGTACCACAGCAGCCTCAACGGTCCGATTACGTTTCAGACAAGAGAATATTTTCTTCCCTTCCAGAATATCGAAAAAAGTATCCATGGCGGCATTTGGAGCGAGCTAGCAATAATATCGACGTGAAGACTACCGCACCAGTGGATGTTGGTACATATTTTATTGCGACTGATGGTACAAGACTTCCAGTGCCGTTAAAAACGTTCTATTATTATGATGATAATAATAAACCACTCATCGAGGAAAAATATATTAAAATTCGTACGTCAAACCAATTACGCCCGAACACACGCGTGTACGCTGCAAACTGCGTCAATTATTTCAAAGTTACTTACAAGAATATTCAAACGACGATCTAAGGCAGCAAATAACTGAAACGATACATCTAAATCAAGCTGTATCCGACCTCGGGTATGTCAATTGGGTTATTATCAAAACATTGGTTGCTACTAGAGTTGAATTCGTTGATCTTCCACCAAATGAGATTACAACGACAGTTAATCAATTTTTTCTCAGACAAACAGAAACAGAATTACCAAAATTCATTATACTAGGATTCAAACTCGCCGACGCCAATGATATCATTGATGAATATTTTCCAGCGATACTAGAATCATGGAGAAGAATATCCCCTCCTCCAGATAGTCTCAAACATAACAATGATCCAGACGGCGGTGGTCGTCACATAACCCCAGGTGTCGTCAATATTGCATTAAACGATAGCAATCAATCTTGTATGTGATGCATTCGATGTCAGCTATCAAGTAGGTCTAGAAAAATTCAGACAATCACAGCGGGGATATATCTCATATTCAATCACCCCTGATGCAATCAGCTAAGATTGTGTCAGTACCTGTTTATCCAGTTTATCTACGATGTCATCATCCGATATTCTCACTGATACATTACAGACTTACTGATCAGAACGGAGAGCTGATCGATTTAAGAAGTGTATCTTTGACTCTAAGTTTGAATGTGAGATCCTGACAAAATCAAGGACAATAATCAGGGAGTAAAATATCCCTTCCGGGTATATATCACAAAATGCTAAAATCTAATTAAATATTATATTCACAATCAAAATAAAAATAAAAACAAAAATTATAATCAGAATAAAAATGAAAATGAAAATAAATACTTTAATAAGAATAAAAATAAAACGAAAAAATAAATATTATAATCAGATTCTGAATAAACATTATAATCTAATTCTGAATAAATGTTATAATCTGATTCTAAATAAATATTATAATCTGATTCTGCATTAATATAATCCGATTCTGAATAAATATTATAATCAGAATAAATATTATAATCTAATTCTAAATAAATATTATAATCTGATTCTGAATAAATATTATAATCTGAGTAATATAATAATTAGAATAAATATTATCATCTGATTCTGCATAAAAAATCATAATCTGATTCTGAATAAATATTATAATCAGAATAAATAGTAGAATCAGAATAATATTATAATCAAGATAAATATTATAATCATAATAAATTTTATAATCAGAATAAATATTACAATCTGATTCTGAATAAATGTTATAATCAGAATAAATATTATAACCTTATTGTGAATAAATATTTAATCAGACTAAATATTATAATCAGAATAATAGAGTGTGTCTCGTAGCAACTACCCAGATGAAAACAACCGCAACATAAGTGACAACGAAGACAAGTGTAGGGACAAGCCCTCGCGGTACAAAGGTGTCATTCTGAATAATGTATGCCACAAGCAAAAGGCATAATGTATTCAGCAACATTCAAAGGATCATAATAACCGAAATTCGAAATCTTGATATTTTCTTTACGAGCGGTCAAAAGAGTAATTCCATGGAATCGATGTCTTTTAATTTTTTCCAACAATACAATGGCATAAAATATTACCCAGAACACGTGCATCACAGTTTGATCTAAAAACACTATCAATAAAGATTCGAAATATGTGGTAAATATTATTACAAAAAGTCTCATGCCAAATCAGAATTTACTGTCCAACTATTCTTTGTGTTAACGTCACGAACAATAACATCCCACCAATATATCAGTAAAAAGCCCAATGAGCATCCAGAAAATGTCAAGTAAAGAATTTCAACATGAATTTGGTCACTAAAATCCTACTTTATGTAAGTTAGTAGTGCGACCATCAAAATCTAGAAATAAAAATTCAAAACAGAGTTAAGAATTCATTTGAAGTAGTGTTTCCTCCATGCCTTTCTAAGCGTTATATGATTAAACGAAAGTAGAATAATAAGACAAGGAATTACATTCTCTTACGTTACATGCAAATGGTGTACCTACCCTCATATTTAAGTCTTTATTTTTCTAATACACAACAAATCTTGTCAATGTCTTACCAAAATGTTGTATCTTTGGGCAATGCCGTTACGTACGGAGCGATGCAATCAGCTAAGATGTTTAAGTTTTTGAGTTCTCAAAGGCAATGTACACTAAGTAATTCCAATGAATTCCTCTTGAATTATATCTGAAACTGCTAAGGATTGCAACAGACTGACCTTTAAATAGGCATGAATTATTTGTTTATTAAATACTATCTATATACAATTTCACTTAACCTACAACATAATCCAATGTGAAATTTGTGACGAAAATTCCTAGGCTGACTGCAAGAAAGACTGACTTCGTACTCCTCCTACATAAATATTTATGTTTCTAGACTTTTCTAAACTAAAAGATTACGTGAACATGCTATTTTTAAGCTCACAATCATGGATACAAGTTCTGCGCACAGTATAGATATACATGAGAATATACTCGATTTTCGAAATTACGAGAGATATCTGCATTATCTGGCAATTTTATAGCTTCGAAGAAAAACCGATTTTTACTGATGTCACCAGTAGAATATTACTTAGTCACTGGGCAAATGAAATTGCGACGGCGCATGTAAGGTTTCATCCTGATCAGTGTCTTTATCATGAACATATGACTATTTTGTGTTCCTACAGCATAATTTCTCAAAGAGTTTTGAACACGTTCAAGGACAAAAGGCACTTGATTTTAGTAGGATTTGTTCTTGCTTGATATTTAAGTTTGTGATTACCGAATACTTGTATCAGATGGAAATTAGCGGGATCAGGAACAGCCTTGATAATGATTGTCACTGTATCAATTTATCTTGACAGTTTGCCCTATATTGAAATTTGGAGTTTTCCTGAACCCAATACTGTCGATTCTTAATTGAATAATAACAAGAGTATTTTTCCAAGTATAGTAATTTTTCAAAAATGTTTGTATACGAGATTTTCCAGTGGTGTGCACAATACCAATATAAGACACGAGGAGATATGAAGTTCGCATTGTCAGATTTCAAGCCATAAAATCAAACCTAAAATGTTTATGTTAAGTGAAACAGCAAACGTTTGTATTACGTTAAGTGAAACAGCAAACGTGTGTATGTTTCCACCGCTCTAATCCATACTGTTTGTCAAACACATGCAAGAATTTGGATTAATCCAGGAAACTTTGAAATAATATTGCTCAGAATGCTAATATCACCATCAAACACCTCATTATTTGTGGACTGATGAATATTTCTCCAAATATATTGTAAAAATAGTGATATTTGTTTAAAGACAGATCTAAAAAGTGTGTCATTTTGCACCACCGCTATATCCAGTCAATGGTATTGGGGCCTATAAAGGTAGGTAAAGTCCTTAGGCACAAACGTACACATCTTTCTTAAAAAGAACGTCATATAGGCCCTAGAACGTTGTGATGGTCCAACATGTAAATAGGGTAGAAATTTACGTCCGTTAGCAATGCATGTGTGACGTCACACAGCACATATCTTCGAACCGATCCTTAGAATCATATTAATACATATGAAGTCGCACATTTCAATGGAAAACAATGCAGAAAGCTAACATTTATATTTGTATTCCATTGCGGAGATTATATTATGTTTTTTTTTTCTCCAACATTCAAGAGTCAACAAAATGAACCCCTACCTACATTCCCCCCACCACCACACACCGGAGATGAGTACGCAAGTCTGTATGTTCAAGACTTATTCATTACATTACCAACAAAGTTACGAAAATTGTTGTATGAAAGTACTGCCTCTTTTTTCTCTAATAAATAGAGCACCTACACCTTGTTCACTTTTCTAATACCCATCGAATCCGGTCAATGCCTCATCAACGCATTTTACCCTTAGGCAACACCATTATGTAAACAGAGCGACAACATCTGCTGGGATGTGTTACAGGTGTTACCCAAATTTTATTTTTCTTTCGTTCTAGATTACAGCGAAACAATTATTGTAATGATCGTTACCCAGAACAAAATCCAACCTATATATGATCAACACACCCAATTATTTACCACTGCAATTCATTGCGTGAATAATATAAACAAATATATTCACTGAATTCATATCTTCTGCAAGTTGGTTGTACGATCATTGCAACCATTATAAAGTAAACATATACAATAAATTAGCTTTTTAAAACATATAGAATAAAATTCGCTTTTTAAAACGTTCGTTTGCTCCGCGGATTTTGTAAACGTTTAGTGATTAATCCAAGGGAAATAACGTGATGGACTATTTATAAATAATGTGTGTAAGTATCTTCTTTCCTTTGCAAACGTATTTAATCCCATTTTATTTCACTTTCATGCACATATACATAAAGACTTTACTCGTGTTTGGAGCTTCAGAGCATTTTACCCACATCATGCCAATCCAGGTAATATTTACTTTCCGGTCTTATAGATGGCATCAGTAAGCATCAGTAGTGTCCTAGAAGGGGTAGTACACACTGGGTGAAGGGATTACATCTCCGACGGGTGCTTACCATCTAAATTAAATTTGCTCTGCACTTCTTCACATTCTTCGACAACAATACATATATCTCTCAATATAAGCAAAACATTAATTTAAGTGCAGTAAACTCCGTATACCGCTTAGTTAAATGGGTTCAAATTTATGATGCAGTTTCTATTATTGACACGGATATTTGTTCCGAGTATTCTTCGAATGCGGTCAAAAGTACGTCAGCTTGTTGTATCCTTAGGCAATTCCTGCAAGTAGAGTACAATATCAGTCAAGATTTAAAGATGTGTTAACTGTGTTATTCAATCTTTAACTTTGTTTCGCTTCAGATTTATAGTCAAATGTTTCATGTAGTGATCGTTACGTAGAACCTCTCTCTTTCTCCGTCACTCACCTTCTCTCTCTCTCTCTGTAGATAGATAGATAGATAGATAGATAGATAGATAGATAGATAGATATGCAGATAGATAGATAGATAGATAGATAGATAGATAGATATAACTGACGCATCCACTCATGTGCCACTCCGATTCAAGTAGTGATTAATATTAACATATTCACTTTGAGAATGTACTTTTTTCTCGGAATTGTTTGTGCGGAAACATCAAAGATTAAAATCAGGAAATTTACAATAACACTAGCTTCAATCAAAGTTTCTTTGTCACGCAAGTTTCTAAATTTTGGGCGAATAAATCAAAAGACATACTAATATTTAATACAAATATAACAATCGTACAGGTTAGGGAAATGTTAATTCGTACTCTACGGAGATTCGAACCCAGGTGCGCTGGTAAACGGCACCCATCGCCTTGCCTGCACACACCAGCCCATATTCCATCACGACTAAGCACGTAAATATGATGCGACTGAAAACGTGTTACATGCACTCGTGGCAGACACATTCGCATGACTACCACATAATTAATTCTCCTCTATCTACACAGTCATTCCGGATTCCCATGAGCCACCTCAGAATCAATGGGTAAGGGACAAGGTACCTTGAGATATAAATGGCAGTTATGCTGTACGGACTTGTGGATAGAAAAATTTCTTAAGTTAACTATACCTTCCACATAAATTGTTTATACTTCTTAATGTAAGTCAGTCGCCTACCACACCAGACATGTAAGCATACATTTAAAGTTTGTCGTGATAGACATTGCACTAACATGTTCAGCCTTTTAACCTAGAAGGCAATACAAAATGTTCATTCGCTCACCTTAGTTATTGCGTCATACCGTTACTCAATTTGAATGTAACAGATCGGTCCAATAGCTTCAATTAAAAAACGGAAATTAGGCCGGAACAAACTAGCTCTCACCTGTACAAACAAACCTCACCTCAGCTTGTATATTAGCTGTATTCTAATGGAAAATCCGATCAGTATTTCTACAGACTCCTGCCAGTATTTGAGTGAGCAATGGAGAAAGTTGTTTTACTACTTGTTGTCTGTCTCTCGATATTTGTTCGGTCAGGTAAGCCTTTCTTTTACTTCACACCTAATATTTATGTTTAGCTCAAAACGGTGGTGCGCCCTACCGCCCATAGGAACTAATGTATTCAAAACTTACAAAATCTGCAAATAGCACTGAGGTTATAGCCAAGCGCGAATGAGAAGACAAAGCTATATTTGCCGTTTTTTTCCCAAAATAGCAAATGAATCTAAGATCAATCGTGTATTCAACTTCAGGTGCAAATCAAAATAAGAGAATTACCGATGGATTTATTCAGCCAGGTTTAATACTACAGTCATACAGGCCTTATGGAAGTAACAATATGTTTGAGTATATTCATGACACAATCTTGTGTAACTTTCGTATATTGCAAACTTTTCACAGCGCTACTTACCTTCTGTCATTTTGTCACTGATTAAACAGTGACCTAATTTATTATGAAATTGAAGTAATCAAACAGGTAATGATGATTACAATAGACGTTGGGCAGGAAAAGATATAAAATTTAAATCAAGATGAAAACATGTCAAGTATGCAAGCAAAAGGCACAGATATGCCACTTTGGTATTATTTTTGATTATCCATTCGCTATTAAAAGTCTTCATCCTACTGCACAGAAGTTAGAGGCAGAATGCTTATTCTTCAACAGTTATTTTGTTCGTATCTTTCCTACGGACATCACACAAATGATTATTTAGGACTTTTCTTCATTTTGGACAGCCACGTATGTGTCACGCTCTTGCAGAAGGAGATTAAACTACTCTCAAAATGTCAAAATCTGTCATTGACATGGACGCAAAGTCCGATATCGTACTGAGCTTGGTGTAAGTTATATTTAATTTGGGTGATGACCTTTGTCCGTGAATGAGGGTACCTGGTGACCTTGACGGTGGAATGAAAAACAAGCTATTTGCCTCTGTCTAAAATTTTGGAGTTGCCGAAAAGTGCATTTTGTGACAGTCGAACAAGAAGTGCCAGACATGTTCCGCACTGCGATGTGATTAACCACTTGCATGTCAGCGCGTATTTCACCTCATATTGACTTCTTTTATTAAGCCTTTACCCTTGTCCTGTGGTGTTCAGACCTTTGTCAGTTCCTTGTAAAGATGTCGGCCTCGGAAGTCTTGAAGTGTATAAACTACCACTTCTCTACAATGAACAGCAAGTTCGAAGTAATGCACAGCTCGTTTGTTTCAGTCCTGGATGAAGTGATGACCGACAGAGACTGGGGTTGTTTGGTAACTGCGAGGTTCAAGTGCACAGGAGCGCATCTGTGCAAACACCCTTAGGTCCACTTTCGGGATCGGACCATATCCACACAGGTCATCTCCTCTAAGGAGTTTAAAGTATAGAGTGCAATCTCCCAGACTCAAGACGCTCCTTATGTAAGAATCGGCAATGTAAAGGTCCGTCCTACTCACCACCATCAAGTGAACATTGTGGTAAACGAGCTCGAATTTCGGCCCCTTGATCTGTATTTAGCACGTTTCTAGATATTACCACCGTCTCTGTTCGCCCACTCAAGACTCTTCAGCAGGTATTGCAATTCGTTGATGGCTGAACCTGATTCATGGGCCCATCTACACCGCCTAATTTTGATGAAGGGTCACTGTCGGTCCCTCCTCTTTTACGGGGTTATGATAGTTTTCCATCACCAGCGGTGCATTGCAATCAAAATCACCTGTTCTGAGGAGTGGGGTAGGTTCCTGCAGACGGCCTATTGCATTTCGTAGAGGCTGTAAACAACGGTCACCACTAGGTAAACATTATCTTAGTTAGACTTCAATGTCATTAGAAACCTCGTGCATTGTTGCACGCGAATTTGTGACCATTTTCCCGCCCTGCACTCTTAGGCATTCACAACATCGAACCAAATCAGTCATAGCACAGGTCATGGAATTACATATGGCACCAAGGACATCATATCCCGCCCTGACTTCATATCTTTCTACTCTGTCGTTCCAGATCTCGTATATGACATCACAGTGTTAACTGGGCGGTATACGCCATCAAATGAATCAATAATAAATGTCTGACTATATATTACGTAACATATTTTGTTTTGCACAAATATAATTGTTGCCACACTAGCACACATCCATTTTGCTTCGCAGCTTAGCGATTGCCATTCCAGTGCAAGTAGGCTCTTGTCTTGTTATTGCGCAAGCATGACACAGTCTCTCTACTTCATGAGTAACCTTTCTGCATAAACGGCATGGCCCTTGTGGCACGACACATTGTTAATGTCCCTTGCTGTAATAAGTGACACGCGTCACTTTGCATATCTCTGTTGTTTTCCTAGCCGAAGCCACCCGCACATAATAAAGGCACTCGTCCTCTAAGTAGCTATAGTGCAACCTATTTTTCTAAAACAAAATTAACCTTGTTCTGCCCATGAAACGGTTTAAGTAAACAACGAGAAACCAATATTTCCTGAAAGGTATAAGTAAGACATTTGCACAGAAACACAGATGCTTGACTATCAAGAATTGTATATTTTCCGTCGTAAGTGTCCCTTCCATTGATACATAACTTTAAGGAAAGTCACAGCAAACCGCAAGTCGACATTTTTTTGAAAGTGTGTTTGAGTGGAGCGAGAAATAGAGATAGAGAGACTTATTTTATACTTCAACCTGTCATTCCAATATATACCGTACAGTAGGTATTTTCCAAGAAAGCAATTTTAAACATACAAACGTTCTCCGTAAAATGATTACTAATTAAACACTGATTAATTACCGGGAAAACTATAGACTAGTCAGATATTGAATCACCGATTTCAGTGAAAATTCCGTTTAACATCATTCAAGGAAATGTATTCTTTCATATACCGTACGTCAGGATCACGAAGTGTTGATATAGTTTGTTACAGAATATATTGATGTTACTAAAGAGACAAAGTAGGGTGCAGAATAATATAAACCAAATGACCACGTTCTTTTCCATAGCTTATATTCAAAATGCAAAACATTTGTTCTGCATTTGTTCTTATGACGATGTAACTATTTCCACTCCTATTTAAATACGATTGCATATTTTTACGATGCTTCCTGAAGGAAATTAACATTGGGATTAAGAAACATTGCTTGGCCAATTTATGCCTGAGAAAACTGTTATTATAGCAAATTACATGCAGTCCTTGTATACATCATGTTAAATCTGGCCTTAGAGTGCACAGTGCATGATACTAAATTTGACTGAAATAATTGTAACCAAACAATAAAAAGCAGTTTTCAAATTTACGGAGATGGCTGCTCACTCAAGTACACAGATTTCTCTTTATAATCATATCTCAAAGAATGGAGAAATTGCTCAACAAAAATGAACTCAGTAATATTAATGGCTTAAATTATATCTTATTATAGCTTCTATTTCGAATTGATAGTAGACACTAGAAGAAAGGTTTCTTTTCTTTTCATTTACTGAATATATTTGAACGTTTTAGTACAAGCCTCCTTTTATGATTAAAGTGTATATTATTTTCTATCAGGACATTCCGACATCTGGAAACAGTGTTTACTGACACTTTATTTAATATTTATTAGAGCCTTACGGTGACATTTTTTCTTTGTATGTTATTGTTTCTTCGAGTGCATGGTTTTATAAAGGTAATGTTCAATAAAATGCATACTAAGAACAACAAGATATGCATCTTGTTTAAGGTCCAAGTGACTACACTAATATTTCATCAAGAGGAAAGAAAAGTGTACATTCCCTGGGGTGTTTAAATGCTGTTTGCAATGGAATGTTAAAACAATTATCTTTTCTTAAGAAAGATGATGTGTATATGTTCTACTTCCACTTATTTATTTATTTATTTACTTTCTCGTCCATATTCAGATTCATCTGTGACAAAAACATGTATTTTCTTTTTGCATACCTCAAGTGACACTTTTTGCATCATTCTAACAAGCTTTTTATTCAAATAGTAAAGGTCAAAAAAATTTAAAGAAGTCATATAAATTTCATTTATTCATTCAAACTGAGTATGCTTAACCAAGCTAACACAGTTTCCTTTTCTAAAAGTCCAATTCCAAACAGTTTCAAAATGAACAAAACAAAATGTAAATCAAACATAGGCAAGTGAAATGTAAGGTCGATTTGATTATATATAGAAAATCAGTGACCGCCGAGTACTTTATGTTTATATCATTCAGTCCTTTGTTTCTTTGGTTGTTTCTGTACTTTGCATTTTCAGAATTTGTTTTCTCTTCGTTTCGGCAGCACCCAACGGGTCGGAAATGGTGTGGCTGAAAGATGTAACTACACGTTTGCAGACAGACAAGCGGAAATTCAGTGATCCTAACCTCCCTGATAATTTGACTTTCCAACTCCGAGGCGGGTCACGAGCTCTCACATTAAACTTGAAGAGGAATCATGCGATTGATCCGGATGCTGACGTCTATTTTGTGAGCAAATCGAATGACGGTCGATCCCATCTTGAGAAAGCACTACATTTGGAAAAGGAGGTTAAAGTTCAACACATTAACTCAAATAGAGGGATCAGTTATAGATTTTATAAATAACACTCATCAACTTGAATCTCCCTTAGTTTTTTATATTGACTTTGAATTTCTGAGCACATCATTTTTGAGTTTCATTAGTTACAGGTATCTAACAAACATGCGTTGCACCGAAATAAAAATACACAATTTACTTAATGCTAATGCATCTAAGTAAAGGTAATTGTCAAGTAAACTTTAAAAGTAACTCGCATACACAGACACCGATTGAATTAAAATTACAACTTGAATTATACATATCCATTTATTTACAGCCTCTCGTGATATTATTTGCATCTCTTTACTTGGTAGTAAGTATCTCAAAATACCTACTTCGATATAAAAGATACGCAACACTAAAAAGAAGTTTCATTGAAGATGGAAATGAACTTTTTGTAAAACATCTTTTTTTGTAAATAACTATTGAACTGTGAGTCACATTGATGCATAGATGGGGGAGGGTTGGATCAAACGAAACGATATCGAAATAATCAAATATTTTGTACAAATCGATGTTATGTGATGTTTCACTTGAACTATAAAATCAATAGGTGACCTACACGACTATTACGTGAATAAGAATGCTATCGTATCATGTGACGCCTTCGAAAACGTCAAAGGAATCATAAATACATACATAAACGCCACAAAACAGGAAAACCTTTCGAGCTAGAGAGTTCTTGTTTATTTAGTATGTATTATCTAAATTGCTTCAAGACGTTACTCCATATTGAAACAAGTGGTGCTAACAGAACCAATGCATCTACAACGGTTTGGTTGTTCTTTGAGTTGTTCATATTGGCCTATCGTTTAATTTTGTAGGATTTTTCACGCGTGTCTCTATGACATATATCTTTTACGTATCTGCTCTCATTTGCCTGCCTGACAATATAAATATCATCAGCGGAAGCGGAAACATCATCATTGTTCTGCTCCTCTGCATAATTTTTACTATAATAGGCTGCTGTTTGTTTCTTGAATTTTATTGTCCTACTGACACTGGTTCCTCATCATTTTTTCAATACCTCTCTGCATGATCTTGTATCAGTGATAGAGCTTATCAACAATTCAGAACGAGTCATTGGATTTCTGTAACTGGTGTAGTATGCAACAATGCTACCTGTTTTCAGCACCATATAACTCGATAACATAAACGATCACATCACTATCTAAAGCATAGCCCAAATTATCTTTTGAGTCTGTTCTTATGAATCAATTTAAATTCTTGCGCGCCACCTTCCGTGGTGTGTTCTCATTTAAAAAGAAAGATGTGATTAAAAGATGTGTAAAGACATGCTTATCTCTTCGTCATATATATATCGTTGTTCACGTACCCCCACTTCCGAGCAAACAGACGTACTTCATATTGCAGCAATTGCTTAGTTAGGGACGTTATTCATCGTTACTACTTAGCATAAATTAGCGCTTCTGAATCAATGAAGATGTTAGCATCCTTGGCATTTCAAATCGAACAAACTGAATACTACTGCTGCAGTTAGTAAGTGTGAACAAAAGACGGTAAAGCTCTTTGATGTTTCCAAGGAACTCTTAATGGAAGGGATCCTATCACTTTTAAAGGAAACGACATCATACCATTTTTGCCAGTCGTGTGCGAAGAATACCTAAACATATATGTCATTAAATTCTCCAAGGAGGAATTCCTATCATACTTTCACGAGCTATGGTCTCTGTAAACTGTTATATGATATGAACGGGATGACATCGGGGATGCTCTTTCATATATGGTATCGATCGACCTAAAAAACGTATATGTACTCAAGGCAACTATAGCAAACTAGACGATCATCCCGCATGATGAAGTATCACTTCAGAGGGACGCGATTCAAATAGGTTCAAATTATACGATCGATCTGATTATTGTTTATCCGTCAGTTAATTATGCTTATCAAAATAATAATGTGCCCTTCTTTACCATTTGTTAAATCGATATATGTGTGTGTGTGTATATATATATATATATATATATATATATATATATATATATATATATATATATATATATATATATAGTAGTATATATATATATATATATATATATATATATATATATATATATATATATATATATCGTATTAAAACAAACAAAACAAGGGTGATGATTTACCATTTCACCATTGTGCCATGGCATAGGGCGTGGATTGGAGGCGGGGTAGAGAGTTCTGCTAAAATTAATTCGTTGTGACTTTAGATTTGCGGTCTACCTTGCCTAAGTAAACCAGGAGAATTTAAAGTGATTTGCAGTATGCTGCTTAAGGTTATTCTAATATGTTTTCTGTGTTGTAATCTTCCGTCCCTAATGAATGTTTTATTGTGTTGATTTTGCGCCCCAAAAAATACAAATCACATATCATCAATTGTTCTATTTAACTAATTCCTTTCATAAGCTGGTGTGATCCAGTTTGCAGTTATTCGTTGTTAAAAATATTTGAATAAAATATCAATTTCAGATAAGAAAATGGTTCTCTTCTTATATTAATTAATATCGTAAATTCTTTAACACGAAGTGAGTAGCTTGATGCAGTTAGTTGCCGAAAATATGTTATCTATCTAGAATTAATATTTTTCTGAAACATATTTATCGCTTTCTTGTAGATAGATCGATAAATAGATAGATAGACATATTCATTTTGTCTTGATCAATATAATATACTTATGCAATCCTACAATATAATGTATAATGCAATGCCTTTTTATGTTTCTGTGGAAATTATTTCAGTTTCAATGTTTAAACAGATCTTTGCAATGTTGCTGTGAGTTTTATTATGTCACACCCTGCTGTTACTGCAATTAGGCTTCAGATTTGTTCTGTCATACCGTGTTGAATTAGCAAACTTGCGGTAAGGTTTATTCTGTCATAACTTACAGTTTTCAGTCTTGCTGTCAGATGTGTTCTTTCACACCGCCATGTGTTAGCAATCGTACTGTCATTTTCATACTTTCACATCGTACTGTATTAGGAATCTTGCAATCATGTTTAGTGAATTATATCTGCGTTAGCTTCACCAAAACTGAAATGTAAATCTTAATATTTATAAACCACTGGAGAACATGTTACTTGAGGTGTGATATTAACAAATCAACATTCTTAGTCCTTTCAGTGTGACTGTGCTCCAAACACTTTCATTTCATTGCGTCATCCACATAAGCACATAATACTTCATCATTTAGAGATTCCTACTTTTGTTATACAAATCACGAAAATGCTTATATTTGCTATCTTGCATATGCTGAATCAATGGCAACATAAATGTTTCAAATCAGAAACAAATTATACAAGCTTCAGAAGACCCAATTAGACTGATGTATGTATCCATGTATGTCAGTCTATCTGTCTGTATGTATGTATGTATATGTGTGTATGTGATAGCTTTAGAAATGTTTCAGTCATATTGCTACGATGTCTGCAATGTGGCAGTTCAAAGGGATGAGTAGAACTGGGGCATCATGCCGCCTGTATGCATGTATGTATGTATGTATGTATGTTTGTATCTATGTATGTATATATATATATAAGTATATATATATATATATATATATATATATATATATATGCACACACGCAAGCACGCACGTGGGCACGTACGTAAACAATGTACGTGACTTGGTCTGATGACAGATAAAAAATACATATATAATACATATCTCCGGACCTTTTGTGAAAATCTGTAACTATTTTACAAATGCTGAGCAATCAATGCTCAGAAATACCTGATTTCTCCCTATTTTCAGATGCGTTTATGATTCTGATGAGATGCAAACATCGCTAATTAAACGATGTTATTGCTCTATTATTTCAAGAGTTTTTTTTATTCTTAAACAATATTTATACCGTTCTTCTAGACATTCTATCTTTAGATACGAATGGACTCCAGGGATTGTGACCTTTTGCTTTTCACAATCAAATGTGAAGTCTGAGGAGTCCGAACCTAATGATATGTGTGACCGGCGATTGCTTCGTTCTATATATGACAAATGCATCTACGATATGATGGCCATATGTGACACTGATGTTCCCGCGAAGGGACAATCGGTGAGAAAGAATTTAGCTTTCTGGACATTGCGTCTTAATACATCCGTATGCCAGCACTTTGTATTAGGACCTGTTAGATACATCTTTTATGCAACTGGATCTTTCTAGCAATGTGGATCTTGGAGAGCCAGACATATATGTAGACCTTGAAACTCTGTAATGTTCCTGCTATCATGTTCGCTTTTGCGCTGGTCGATTGAAGTTTGGTCTTGCTTCAGTTGACCTAGATGATTAAAGTTTATGCTTCCCCCGGCATGATACTCAGGTTAATCAGAAATGTCTGTAGCATCGCAGACAGTAGATCAACGTCATCAACATATATAATATCGGCATAGCTTAATCACCTATGGTTGAATCAAGCTGCCCTTTTCGTGCCATTCGTCCATCACATTAGTGAGAAAATATGTTTTGACTTAAATTACATAGATATGAATGTGACTGCTGAAATAAAACTATTACAACGATTCAGAAACAGCAAATGGTGTCGACTTAGATCGGAGGGTTCCTTTGTTCTTGAGTGAAGATAATGGGCGACTCGACCAAATCGAAATCAGCTTTTTAGCCAACGTGAGCTATCTAGAGCCACCGAATGAAATCCTGGAGCTTATGCATCTCTTTCCTGATTGTATGAATGCGGTCAGTGGTTGATTGCTTTGTGTAAGGCCGATCAATTCTTTCCTGTTCGGTTCCATTAATCAGTCCTTTGATCCCTCACCCAGGTTTGAATAGTATTTTCCAAAGTCTTTCCAGATAAAGACAGCAGGGTAAGATCCCTATGATTGCCAGAGATCGCGAACGTGTATCATTCAGAACGAAATACCCTGATTAGCAGATTAATAAAACTCTCACTGCTTGTTTTAAGTAGTTCGCTTGTAATGTTGCAACTGCTTCCCGTTGTTCAATTTCTTAAGTGCTGTTGCTACTTCATTTTCCGTTGGTAGACCACATGTATGTTATGCTTTAATAAGGCTAGACCGGAGGCGTCATCAAGCTCTTCGATCGGGTGGCGAGATGCCGGGAGATTGTCTCCATTGATCTATCTTCTGCTTGCAGTGCAATAACATCTCGACCATAGAATCTTCAATATGGTTAGGTGATCATCCAGAAAACTGTCTTAATAAGTCCACAATTAGCAAAAGCGTCGCTACAGCAGCCTCTGTCTAAGTCCTTCTCTGCCTCTGTGACCTTATAATCGGCACAGTTGTTCTTGTCCAACGCAAAAATTGTATTGCGGATCTTGTTTTCATTTCAATCTGTTGTTTAGTTACGAATAAGAATATCAACTCTTCTGGACTCAATGACATCCAGTGTCTTCTTCGCGATCCAGCTGATTTATTTCACTACTTTGTACTCGACTTAGATGTAATTTGGCGATGTCGTTCATTGCATCATGAAAAGGTCACTACCACTGTCTCTCATTCTCGATTACCAAAGCAAAGCGGTTGCCGATATCGATTGCAAATCCACGAAGGTAGTTTTCAGCTCGGCAGTGTCGTATCCCACGGCAACAGTTCAGTCTCGTCAACACGATAGCAACGACAGGTTTAATTCAAACGAGCTTAAGACAAGGCTGGTTGAGACCGCCGTCCACTTACTGTTTAAGAGTATGGGAGCAATAAACATGCATGTCCGATCTTCATTTAAATTCACGTTTTGCGGTGAATGTCCCGTTGCCTGCACGAGGTGCCACAAATTATCAGGCTCCTCCCGAATATATTATTTGCTCAGTACTCCACTCTCATAGACAAGTTACGTGAGCATTGAGATCTTGTTGAAATTCCCCGGCAAGCAATATGACCGTTTCGTTAGCCCATGCAAATAGTGACTCCAAATCTCTGATTTAAACCATTTCATCTTTTTGTGATACAGTATTGACAGCCCTGCCAAGTATTGGTTGAGCATGGATTCCCTCTGAACCTCAGAACGTTGTATTTTCCTGGAGACACAATGTTGGTAAGTCTATGACATCAAGTTCCATTGCCAGCAGCCTAGCAGCACCCCATTTGAACAGTGCTGTGATAGGTAAGTTTCCAGTATCGATAATGCTACCTAAGGACGATTGATGCTTCCTTAGTTTTCATTGCAGCACTTATCATCTCCAGCTGATGACGGTTCAGACGCCGTATTCCTTGTTTCACCACGAAACCAGAGAGGCGGGACGATATTATCTATAGCAAAACTCATATATATTCCCCTAGGTGCTTACCAGGCAAACGTACGGAAGATATAGAGACGATATGTTGCACTATACATCTTTCACCCTGTGACGCGAATTCCCCTCTATCATTTAGGCGTTAAGTTCCATCGGACTGTCACAACTCGGATGCTGCATTGTGAATAATAACGCAGCAAGGTGAATTTTTGAGTTCCCAGTGAGCTTAAGCCGATACTTTAAAGAGAAGTCACCATAAAAATACAAACTTTTGAAACGTTTAAGGAGTATATTAGTAAGTATATAAAACACAAGTCTCTTATCAATAAATCTTTGCATAGTATGTGACTTAATTCTTCGAATGAACTTCCGTTTAACATATTTGCTCAAAACTGAAGTAAATTATTATCCACCTATTGTCCTGAAAACAGTTTGTGAGCAAACACACACACACACACACACACACACACACAGAGACACACACACACACACACACATATA
>JAECUM010011365.1:0-42468 GCA_016617855.1 Megalonaias nervosa | reverse complement strand
TTACGATAAGCATTTCCTATTTCTGAACGAACTACATGAATTATAATGCTGCTAATGATGATGAGCGACGGATCAAGGAATATCTTTTGCGGTAGCGGAAGGGGTACTATGGGATGGATCCCTTGTTGGTGGCCCAGGAGGCGAAGCCCATGGAAGCTCCAGCAAAAAAAAAAAAGAAAACACTTTTTTCCCCTTTTCGTTGTTTCGATAGATTTTTGTTGGGGGGTTTCTTAGTGGGGGGGGCCTTCTTTCCCCACTTCCCTACCAGGATTCGCTGCTGATGATAATATCGTCACACGCAAGGGGTCTTACTACCGAGTAATCAAACAACAGGTGCTTGAGGCTGGCTTGATGTCGATGCTTCCCCTATTTCCAAAGACCTTAAATCAACAATTGTTGTCAACTGAAGAGCTCTTAAACGCGAAAATACAATAGGTCATTTTTCTCTAATCAACTAACGACCACACATTCACATGACCCTAACTTCACACTTGCATGTTTTTTCTTGCTTCACATTCGTGTGATTTATCAGTATGCTTTCCCAAGCCGCAGAGCAAAATTTCATACCACGTACTATCAAACATGACACAAACACGTATTTCACAAAATTATTCCTATCCCAAATGAGCAACAAGTAAGAATATTCCGAGAATTTTTCATGTTAAGAACTAATCCGTAAAGTCACTCAAATACTGCATATTACGACTTCTGCTATTAGTAAATGGCTAATTATTCGGTTTGAGAAATATCTTCCCAACAATCAAACACATAATCACTATGATCTAAAAAAACTATAAACGGAGATGTAAATACCAAACATATTAATACCCTAGGTTTCTTACAACAGCAACAACAACGACAACAACAACGAGGACGACTATGATAATAATAATAATAATAATAATAATAATAATAATAATAATAATAATAATATTATTATTATTATTATTATTATTATTATTATTATTATTATTATTGTTGTTGTTGTTGTTGTTATTAGTAGTAGTAGTAGTAGTATTATTCCGACAACAAAACTCTTGCGTATAATCATACCACTAAATTCAGCAATATTGTATCATCTAAGATTTGATACTGTCATATTAAGAGTTTGGTCACGGCCCGAGCGGACAAAATCCTTTTGAGGTGATTCGGGACTTCCGAAGAAATGTCCTGGGTTTCGTGGGAAAACAGGGCAGGAAAACACAAAAGACTGCTTGATAACATTAGCTGTTATTTTGGCATATATCTTCAGTGATATTTTTGATAACTCATTGCTCTGACGATGCTGCTGTCGTGATAGTAATCGATATGGCGTTTGGAGTTGATTAATTAGTTAACACTAGATAGAAACATCTCTGTGCCTTCAGGGATAACGAATGCCAACGGCGTCAACCAGGTTTAACACATCCCATACTTATTCCTCCCTCCAGACAAATGTTTCGACTTATGACCCACGTAGGCACACGGAAAACGAACTTGAACCGTTTCTAAAAAGCCAGAATGTCTCAAAATGTTCATCCCAACTTTCATATTCGTACTAACTGGTTTGTAACTTTGTTCAGGAAGTTCAAACAGTCCAACTAGAGAAGGAACAAAAAGCTGCCAAAGAGGATAAAAATATTCAATACGGATGCAAAAAATTGCAATAGTCACCCTTCCTGATAACCAGGATTGGACTTTTGTAGAAACTTCACTTACTGCCTTATTAAAAACAGTTTTTACTGGTTTTACATATCCTCGTACCACACTCAAGCACAGCGCAAAAATACAGAATGGAGTCTGAGTGGAGTCTGGAGTGGCGTCTGAAGTCTGGGGTCTGGGTCAAGCGGAAAGAGTTATGTGTATGTCGATTTTAACATGTGTTTGTATGTATGCGTGGATGTCAACTTGAGGAATATTTCTCACTACCAACACAGGTAGATCACAGAGACCTACATTTCACGCGCAAGTGATTAAATATCCCCCGGAGGAAATTTAGGGATTTCCTATACAGAACTTTGTTTTGGTGGTAGGCAGTTTTATGTTGGCCGAAATTGGAAGTTTTATGGCAATAAAAAGCATTTTTACTCTTTGTTTGACACTGTTGTATGCACGATTATGAAACTTGTCACGTATATAAAACTGTTACTGGTTCTATTTACCTTGTTAGACAATTTAGAACTATAACTAGCAACAAATTATATGTGGCATAAAAGAGTTAATTCACAGCCTGTTAATTATATGCTTATGTAATTTATATTATGGACAACTGCTCGGTGAAAATAATTTTCTATTGAAAAACATCAGTACAGTTGACTTGTTCATACACTTACACACATATGCACACATACACACCAATCTGATTAGACTGCCATAATCGCAAGTTTCATCAGCCAAGTAACTGAGGTCTTATGTCTTCTTGTTTTGGAGACTGAGCAGTGTGGCTGAAGAGCATCAATGTGTGCCGATCGATTTGATTCACTTTCAGATTTTGAAAGTTGCATTTCCATTTGCAAATTTAAAGATCACCAGAACATGACCTCTAAGCGGTCGCTGACAGATCTTCACGTAGGAGGGTGGAAATCTGCTTTTAATCACACTAATATAGGCATATACACACGATAATAACCTTTAAAACGCAAATAATCCCTGTGATAACCATATGAGTATCTGATCAGCAGAAACCTATGTGTGTGCGTGCGTGTGTGCGTGTTTGTGTGTGTGTGTGTGTGTGTGTGTTTTATTATCTGGCATGGTCATATCACTATTTGGAAAAAGGACGGATTTCTTTCTCAAAGCTTAAAAAGAGGAAACCATATCCTTGGGTGATTAGCCTATATCCGGGTCTGAAACTGTTTACACTTATGAGACTGAAAAGGAAAACCTGTGCTGAAGGCCCATGAAGCCTAAATATAGTTGTGACTGTGATTGAAGGAAGAAGAAATAGGTAATATCAAATTTCATGCGAAGATCAGTCTTATGACAAAAGTAGTTTGCTCCACTCAAACTGAGCCAACTGTTATCATCACCTTGTCAAATAAATTACACAGAACTGTTTATCTAAACATTGTTCTTCACCCGTTCCGTCCTATGATACCTCCATTGTAAGAGCTGGAGATACATTGTACAGCATGATTATTTTGTTCATTTATATTTTCTTTATGTATAGTATGTACGCTGTATCAATGATATACCACGAGATGTATAAATTTTTCATTAAAAGGAAACGAAGCTTGCTGAGTTTCCTTTTAATGAAAAATTTATACAACGAGTGGTATATCATTGATACAGCGTACATACTGTACATATATTTTATTTATATCACATACAAATACATATATTTGCCCTTTGAACGGAGTTCAGATTTACTACAAGCAGCTGTGTATTGACCTAGTGAATGAACTCCTCACATCCCCGAGTGTGTCCGCTACAAAATGTAGTTCTATGCCTTTAGTGGCTATTTGCAATCACCTCTGCATATTGATAAGTTGATTGTTTTCTCTTCTTGGTTTCTATTTTTCTCCACATTGATTATATCAATATAATACACACTTATGATTTAAACATGAAAGATGGTTTTAATGATAAAAGTACAGTAGAGCACTATTTACACTGGGATAACTACGTCATTCACATGAACGCCATTCACATTCCGGCGCATGGAAATTAATGTGGAATAGAAACAAAGCCAACTGACGAACCAACAAGAGGTAATTAAAATATTTTAAAATATTTACAGTTGATCTAAGTCATTGTTCTGCTTTAGCAACAGTACAACCGACCGTAACCTCTCTCCCTCTCTCTCTCTCTCTCTGGTCGGTTTGACTTAACTTTTACCATCATTCGTAAGTCCAGAGATATCGTGGGATGACACAAAATAGAATATACGTTCGTAAATTTATAGATTTTAGCTCGTATCTTGCTACTATGGTCGAGAGAGAGAGAGAGCGAGAGAGAGAGAGAGAGAGAGAGAGAGAGAGAGAGAGAGAGAGAGAGAGAGAGAGAGAGGGGGGGGGCAGGCCTTTGGACATTTTCATATTTGAATAATAATAATCGATTTTTTAGAACATTATGGTATGTTTAAGAAAAAACAAACAAACAAACAAACAAAACCCATGACATTAAATATATCACAGTATGTGTACCACGTAATCGAGGAATTTACTGGTTTGCAACACTGTATCATTGATAAACACGGTAGATAAATCCCAGGGAAAGTGCACACGTATCGTTAGGACGAACCATATTCTTGTAGGTTACTTGGTGTAATTTCTATTTCAAGGTTTTAATCCAGCCCAAATTCCTTTTCTCTCTCATTCCACATTTCTCCGCAGTTTGTCCGTTATGCATGAGAGGGGAGGGGAGAACAGAAAGCAGAAAAGATTGTGATGAAAATATGTACCATATTGAATTAATTTATAAACGGGGATTATTAATACTTTTCATCGTTATTTTTCATACGTCAGTAGTGACTGATGTGAGGAAATTGATCATTGATATAGAATCAACTGCAGACGCTCGAGAACGTTTATATATGCGTATTATTGCGCCATGGGCGGATCACAATTTGATATACCAATAGTATTGGTATATCAAATTGCTTTATACCAACACTTTAAATGCATGTTATTTTTTTAATGTATGTGGTATATATATATATATATATATATATATATATATATATATATATATATATATATATATATATATATATATATATATATATATATATATACATACATACATACATAATTACATACATATTCACCTTATTTTGTTTCCACACTGATGCCGGTAGACAGAGAATTTACACAAGGTAATTATTTCTTATGCTATATTACTGTAATACTTTAAAATATATATATTTTTATGTTATTGTTACTTTCTTTTTTATCTTCTTAACATACTCTGATTGCATTTGTATAGTGAAGTTAGAAAGTGTACTTAATTATTTGTCTTTGCTGGGCTACGATGAATACAATAATACAGATTAGCATTTGTAAAGCCACTAAATTCACATTAAACACGGGACGTCGTTTATATTACGGCTGATCAGACTAGACAATATTTTTGTTGCAGATGATGGGTGAAAATTGTTAATTAAGTGTCCACTTGTAGGTGTTGAAATTAGCTGTGACAAGTTTTATCACCTATGCCGTATATATCCATCTCTCTCTCTCTCTCTCTCTCTCTCTGTCTATATATATATATATATATATATATATATATATATATATATATATATATATATATATATATATATATATATATATATATAGTGATGTCTAGCACTGCGGCATCATGACGATGACATGTAGTATCCTGTCCCACCCAGTTACATTATCCTGACACCCGACCGGCCAGTCCTAAAACAAACTAACCTTTTAATGCTGAGCGCAAAGCGAGACAGCTGCAAGTACCATTTTTATAAGTCTTGGGTATAACTCGACGGGGCTTCGAGCCGGCAACCTCCTGCATTCAAGGCCGACGTTCTAGCCACTTAGATCACCGGAGTTCGGCCTTGAAGTATAGTTCTAATTTTCCTTGGTTCTTTAACCGCACCCCATTATATATCAACTGTGAGGTATAATTATTTTAATAGTAACTATCTAAGAAAGTGTGGCACAGGCAACATAGCAAATACAAAGATATTGTTCAAATACTTTTATACCTATCAAAAATATCTCTGTTGAAATATAAAGCGGAATTGGTACTGGGAAAAATTATTTCTGAAAATATTTTTGAAAATTTCCGTTACATAAAAAGACAGGGTCTGTACGTGTGTTCAGGAGTAATTTATGAAATTGTTTAAAATTATCTTATTTCTTTTATATTTTCTCTTTCTGTTATAACTTATATGTCATCAAAAAACTGGGGGGGGGGGGGGGGGTTTCTATTACTTGATGGAGTCGGAATGGCCAATGAAATAGTTAATGTTTGTGTAATTACATGGGACGTATGTTCGCGAATTAAATCATGACATGTGTTCTATCATTGCCAGAACTGTTGGAATCGTGACCAAAAGCACTACGCATGGGTTATCAGCTTTGATAAATTACCCAAATCTATTAATTTAATTTCCCCTGCGACAAGGTAATTTTTCATTTATGTCAGAATAGCTATCTACTTACTTCTGAATTGGCTTAATGTAGATTAAAAAGCAAGAGATGTAATTAAGAATGCGTTACCCGATGTCTAACTTATTCCAAGATCACGGGAGCAATTTAACAAATTATGTGAATATGTTAAAAACGCTCATATCATTGGGATCTTTAATGATGATATGTGGGGGTTGGGTCAGTCCGTGTTTCATCATTAAAGGCTTGAAATGTTCCGCAACCAGCGTGTGACGACTGGATCCAATTTTATTAAATACAAGAATGCATGTGTACCAATTACAACGAAACTGACAAGTGATTGTCATAAATAACAAAAATCATAAGCTCATGGCCTGTAAAGTGGAGAAATCATAGTAGTGTAAAATGTGGCCTTAAATTCGTTGCATACGATAGCATTTGAAGTTTGATAGTAACATAAAAAACGAATTCGCAGACTTCGGCTTTGCGACTTAGCTTTCTTTATTAGTTTCATGTAATCAGACACTTTCGATTTGTACGAGACTTTATTGGGTTCATGCATTCGGACAGTTTCTCCTTGCGCGAGATTTCATTAGGTTCCTGTAATTGGACAGTCGATTTGCACGGGATTTTATGTTTCATAATGAGACACTCGACTTGCACGAGACTTTATTGAGTATCAAACACTCTTGTCCTGCGCGAGACTTTATATGCGGATTAACTTGAAACTTTGATTCACGAATTTTGAATTTTAAAGAAAGGTTTTCCTAGCGACATATGGATTTTGTAACCATTGTTGGCAGATGTGTGTCTCCAAGAAGTATTTGTTTATTAATGCAGCGGATAAACACATGGCCAGTCAACGTTATGGCATGACAGATAGGTTTGGAAATGATTGACATTTGTGCTCAGTCCAAGCATGTAATATTAAAATCAGCAAGATCACCCATCCTCTCTATAATAATTATATTCAATTCTATCATTCTATCCCCCCCCCCCCAAGAAACATTATATATTTTGCTGCACACGCGATAATATATATGAAGTTTGCATCTTACGTCTTGCATGAGTGCTGCGATTATAACCCACGGGGTGTTTCACTTGTTTGTAAAATGCACGTGTGTGTGTGTGTGTGATTTGGATTTTTCAGTCATATCGCTACTATGTCTGCAGTTTGTCAGTTTAAAGTGATGTCTAGCACTGGGCATCATGCAACATACATGTAGCGAGGCAGCTGTTAGTACCATTTGTATAAGTCTTGGGTATGACTCAACCGGGGTTCTGAAACCTGCGACTTCTCGCATCCGAGGCGGACGCTCTAAACACTAGGCCGCCGGATCGGTGCACGCAACTTGAAAAGCAAGGTTTATCCTACAAAAGTAGGTCTATACAGAAACATGTTAACGTTCATTCGGAAGATGTTGTTCTGATCTGAGTTTGACTATGATATGACCAATGTGTATAAGAAGCAAACATACCGGTATCATACATTGGCTGGAAGGCCAGTAATCAGTAAAGAAATGCGCTTGAAGTGTCTGTGTGTGTGTGTGTGTGTGTGTGTGTGTGTGTGTGTGTGTGTGATAAAGAGCACAATTCTATGAATTTATTTTTCTAAGTGATTAAACTTAATAGTGTGAGAACAATCAACTGAAATCATGTCGTACTAACTTTATGTAGGCCTCAACACACTGACATGCAAGATAAATGAAATTAAAATTTCAAGTAAATCAGATAAGATAAACAAATGCATGAAAATAATCAAATATGAGTTAATAAACAAGCCAAAATACTAAGAAGAATCAAGTGTGCCAGTTGAAATCGGGCACATTCACGAAGTAACCATATGAACTTAAGCGATTTTCCTTCACTATTGATAAGAAAAGAGATGGTGCTATTTTTCCTCTTTTTGTAGGTCATTACCAGCTGGGTTGCCATTTTTTGATTAGGCGCTGCATCGAACATTGTCAACCAATACTTCCATCAGACGTAGTCATATAAACGTCTGTAGTTGCAACACTTTCATTTGTGTTTGTCTTGTCTCTGTTTCGTGTTAGCCATTGACAAAGCGAATAAGACTTTAGCTAGTTAAAAACGAGTTTTGCAATGTTTTTAGTCATTTTGTTGCATATATCTTAATCAGTCTTTTATACACTTGGTCCCTAGCTCAACCAGTGCACTTGTTACTGTGGGTTTAATGCGATTTTTCAGTACATGATAGGCTCTACAACGCGGCCAGTACGTCTGATGGAAGAAGAACCCGGGAAAACCCAAGCAAGAGCCACCAATACACGGAAAGCTACTGGCAAGCTTTCTGACAAATCCACGTTGACCGAGCCCGACGACAGAACCCACGTGGACAAAGCCAAGATGTCAGTGATCTGTAAAGGTGAGGTCTCACTGGATAGTTTCGTATTTTGACACCTCCCTAATTTTTAAGGTAGAAGGCATAAACCTAAGTATCATTAGCCTAGCATTAATAAATTCACACAGAAGCTAAATCTGTAATGTGGTTTAGATTTACTTTGAGTTAGGCTTGAAAATGGGTTGGCTTGTTTGGTGACTGCCTGTCACAGTTAGACTAGCAATGGAGATCAAATGCGTAACTTGGGCTGCAAATGAACAGCCTACTTGGCTTACGTATTTACGTATGTCTGCTAAAGAGGCAAATATCTAAAAATCGAGATGGTTGAGGGGTGATGAAAAGTATGCTAATTTGTACTAGTGAATTTTATTCATGCATAAGGCACATACTGATTCTTTTAGCCGCCTTGTCACAGGAAAATAGTCAAAATAGCTCTTTGCTGTCAAAAATGAATGTGAAAAAGAGGGGTTGGTGGCAGTGTTGGTTCAGTATAAAAGCCACCAGTTGTATAAGGAATTAACCTGATTGCCGCAGTCAAAATCTCACATGCATGCTTTCTACAAAAATCATTAGTGGCGTAAAATTATTCTCATTTTTCTGCAATAGGTCATTGTCGCATGAAAATTCACCAGATAAACTGTCCAGTGAGACCTGAGCGCCTTAGATGACTCAGCCACCTGGAAAGGGGGGGGGGGGTCAGCATCAGTGTACTTGAAAAGACTGTTGTTCGCCATATGATTTGTGTGTGTTGTATTTATGTGGCAATCCAATAAAAGTACCAGTTAGGACCTACCTAGTACGTATCATTTCCTGAAGATAGATGGAGGGGGATTGCCGCCATAATTATATGCGTGTATTTTCTAATCTTCCTTGATGCATTAAATGGCTGTTTGCAAGTTCTACTTTCATAATTCTATCCATGTATATTGTATTCTTTATTGATGCTAATTGTACGTGGCAGTGTGCAAGTGCTACTTTCCTTCTGCATTATTGTAAATGGCTGCTTGCAAGTTCTACATTCCTAATTCTAGTAATGAATTTTCTGTTCTTCATTGATACAAGTTGTATATAGCTGCTTGCAAGTGATTAGATCTACTTTTCTTCTGCGTCATTGTATCTTGCAGTTTGCCAACTATTCAACTGATTCTGCAGTTTGTCGTATGACAAACGCTATGTCAGTTATTGCACGTTTTGTATATTCTGTTTATTGCATCATTCCAGTTGCTGTTTTCGTACAGATTTGGCCTTGCAACAATGTAAATACCAAATTTTATCAGTATCGTCTTTGTTGTCCAACTCGTGTCGCCATCTGTTGTCATAATGGCATAATAGAGATTAGCATGGCATTATGACAACAGACGGCGCTCTAAATTTCTAAAGTTTTTCCTTTAGCAGGAATAATTAATGCTCCCCACGGAGCTTTACGGCATTCATTGTGTGTCGATAAACATTGTAACTCTTTTTCAGTCCCCTTTTTTAAGGTGTATGTTAGCAACGAAGTTTTAGTCGTTCTCTAAAACCATGTGCTTTCTCGAAGATCTAAGTGATTTATAGCACCTTACGAAAACAAAAACGCATACACTACAGCAGGGTGGTTCATCTTATTCAGCACCAGTTTTGACGCACTTAAGTATTTACTTTCACCGTTTAAGAAATCTACTTCTTAGTGATATCTCTCATTACTTTGGAAACATTAGTTATTTTAGCAAAGTAAGGATCAGAAATGACAATGATACATTCCCTCGTAGTCTTCTTAACGAGCTTTCATCTGACAACCCCTGGTTGTAAGGATCGTATTGTACGTCACCCATTTTGACGCACCTCACAGACGTCTATCGTTTCCTGTGATACTATTGTACACAAGATCCTACGAAACTAAAATATTTCAGAGCAACATCAATAGCGCATAAAAAAAAGTTTATTGGTAAAATGATATTAAAAAAATTAAGCGTTCCTAAAGGATTTCTTATTCTTATCACAATCTTCATTTTGGAACATATTTTGTCGCAAAAGCCGAAATAATCAAATTGTGGAAAATCATGTTCGTATCATGATAAAAATGTTTACTTGCGATTAGAAGTATTAGAATTAGTGTACGATTGTTTTCCAATACTTAATTCGCATTGTTGATGTACAGAACCTCAACCTTTGAATGTATTTAAAAAAAACAAAACAAAACAAAACAAAAAACACAACAACAAAAAACCAAACAAACAGCCTTAAAACTGGTTTGCATCCTTTAAAACTTTTGTCTCTAAAAGTTAGACAAAAGACATAATGTTCCAGAGGTTTTACTTTTATTTATTGCAATTCTTACCATTATCAAACCAATTAAAAATAATAAATTGGTTCAAGAATTTTAAAACTATAAATATAGCACCCTTAGGTTCTAATTATTCAGCTGCTTTTTGTCACATTAAAGATTTTAAAAAAAAAAAAAAAAACCTTAAAAGAATTTTTGAAATGTGAATGTAGTGACCCATGATTCCAACTTATTAAGTGTGCTCATTGGAGAGAGAGAGAGAGAGAGAGAGAGAGAGAGAGAGAGAGAAAATGCACCAAAACTGCATATTTCATTAACTTATTGTAATTGTATACATGTATCCTGGGTCGATGAGCGTGTTTTGGGACAGTCTAAGGGTCTTTCATTCAGCAAGTATCAACAAGAGAAAAAATTCTACTGATCTTACTCGATCATTATACAGGGTAGAATTTTACTGATCACTGTCTTTTTACTTGGCTTGATTTTATTTAATTGCCTACATGTATCCTGGATAGCTGAGGGTGTTTTGGGACAGTCTTTTGCTGTTTTATGGTAGTCATGAGGTCTTTCATTTGGTGATAATTACCAACATGGGGAAAAAGCTTTCCTGATCTAACTCGATAATTATACATGGCAGGATTTTACTGATCACTGGGGTTTTTTTTAAATAGACTTTCAGGGTGATAGGCAGAAAAATCAAACTGTTGGATGTCTAATTCATGCATAAGTTCTTGGAAATAATCAAACATAAAATTGCTGACAGATTTAGGGAGGCAAACAAGTGTTAAAAAACATTGCCTAAACTTTCAGAACAGTTTTTGCTTTAATATTCTTCAAAGGAATAGTCTATGGAGATCTTGAAGACGCACACATTATGGTCAACAAGTATTGGTTGCTTGACTTGGTATTAGGTAAGGAACCGACAGTCTACCATATTTCTGCTAAATGGCTTGTCAAAAGGTTAAATGCAGGAATAGGTTGCAGATGTGCCTTAGATATCTTCTGACTGGGATTTCCTACCATTTGACAAGTGTGACAAAATCTTTGGCACTTAAAAACATCATTTTTAATTTTTGGCAAATACAAATGATTCAGGATCTTGTGATAAGTCTTACTGGCACCAAAATGACCAGCTTAAGGAGTTTTAGTGGGATAGACTATGAATTTCCAGTTTATACGACGTAGGAATAACAATTTGATTGCTAGCTGACCACTCATCACCAACAGGTACATCAGGTGGTCGCCATTTTCTCATAATGACCCCATTTTTCACAAAGTAACAAACTGGTAGTTGTGTGGCTTCAATTTCTGAAACCCAATCTTGTGTCTTCTCTGAGGAATAGTACTTGGGGACCTGTAACTCGCATTAAAATGTCTTGCATGCTTATAGAGTAGCTGTTACTTTCTGCTCAGATATCTTACAACTGCAGTCTGAAATTGCAAGTGGTTTCCATTATTCTGTGAAGAAACTAACTTATCTCTCTCTCTCTCTCTCTCTCTCTCTCTCTCTCTCTCTCTCTGCTGAACGATTAAGTCATTAAAATTCTCTCTGTCTCTCTCTCTGTGCTGAGTGATTAAGTCATTTAAATTCTCTCTCTCTCTCTCTCTCTCTCTGTCTCTCTCTGTCTCTCTCTCTCTGTCTCTCTCTCTCTTCTGAGTGATTAAGTCATTTAAATTATGAAATTTACCTTATCCATTGTTCCAACGCACATATATTAGGGATAACAGGCCAAATTTAAAATCTCATCTCAGGTTCATAAATATAATAGTTTTGTGAAGGTCCAAGCATCAGAAAAAAAAAAAAAAACAAATTAGCAAATAAAATATAATCCTTTTCAGGGTTTTTGCTCATTGCAAGTGCAAACAACTTATTTTATTGCCCGCAAAAAAACATTCTCCAAAACGTAGTTGACAAAAAAATTGCAAGATACAATGACGCAGAAGGAAAGTAGACCTAAGCATTTGCAAGCAGCCATTTACAGCTTGCATCAATGAAGAACAGAAAATTCATTACTAGAATTAGGAAATGTAGCACTTGCAACCAGCCATTTACAATGATGCTGAAGGAAAGTAGCACTTGCAAACTGCCACGTACAATTAGCATCGATGAAGAATACAATATACATAGAATTATGAAAGTAGCACTTGCAAACAGCCATTTACAATAATGCATCAAGGAAGATTAGAAAATGCATGCATAGAATTATGGCGGTAATCCCCCTCCATAAAGATAAGGTGGGTCGTTCCTGAATGCCGTCACAAGCAATTCATCTGTAGCTGTGGGTTTTGTTTAAAATTTCTGTGTAATTAATCAGTTCCTACACTTTCTTTGACGTTATACATTTGTACGTAGAATAAAGTAATTCTCTCGAAAGGACAAAATACTACTGAGACGTGCGTTTTGCAGGACTGTCTCGGCTGTTTTCGGCATAGTCTGTATAAGCACGGATCTGAACGCTGCGATTAGTGACACATCTGCTTTGCAGAAAACACGTCACGTGTTTTGGTTCTTGTGCGGGAACTTAGTATGTTTTCTCTGGCCGCGATTTGCATAGTACTGCATAAAAAATACAAAATGTATCAAGTACCACTTTCATGGTTATAGTCAAGATTTTATTCAGGTATGTTCAAATGATCGTTTCGTGCCCGAAATGAAATTTGCATTTTCGACCAAAGAATGTCTAATTTAATTTAACGAAATCTCATTTTCTTTGTTTAAGTTTGTCCTGATCACGCAATGGTTCCAGAAACATACAAAATATTCGGTGGAATGATTCGACTTTTCTCTTTGACGCATGTTAAAGTAATAAAACTGCAAATGGTCACGTTTCTAGACGTCCACAGGGAATATCAATACAAACACATGTACAATCGAAGTCACGAGATGGTTTTAAGGTTCGTGTATTGAACAAAACATGATTTATGACATGATCGGTGAATTATTGTGAAAAACGTATGAAGCAGAGATAGTTGCCTTGCATCATTTGCTGCTGTCATTCATTCTGTGCTAACGAAAATATCATGATAATAGACTCCAGAAAGCTGTTACATAAATCCGTCACCTATCGTCTGTTATATTCAACGTGTAAGCATTCACTTATCGCCATTATAATCAGGTACTGCCATAGCCAACGTGGGGACTAATCTGGATCAATTTGGCGGAACCCCTGGATTTACACGCGGGTCCCCCTGTGCGCACGGCATTCGAAAATAAATTTTAATAAAGTTTTACATGGTACTGAACTTTAAATTTTCTTCCATCGCTTTAAAATTGCTTAAAAAAGTTGTACAATTTAGAATTAGAACAATTTCAGAAATTAAAAGCAAAATATCACTCTGATAAGTTCTTATTCTGTCTCAGAAATCTGACTATTCTAGCACAGCTGGTGAGCAAGCCCACTAGTCTAACTGTTGAAATGGTAATGTCCATCAGCACACTAATAGAACTATTGAATACTCAGTGTTAATTAGCACGTTGTTTACTAAGGAATTATTATCTTGGTAAGAATACACTGGTCGAACCCATCTACTCTAATATAATTGTTAGGCACTGAGCGGAGAGCAGTAGCAATAAACACAAAATGAATCGATATTTTAAATTATTATTTTTATTCAGTATAAATATCGACATAAAGCTACCCTGTGATAAATTCCTCTGTTTTTAGAGTGGGGATATAAATATTGCGTCAGTTTAACACAATAGCATCAGCCTCGGTATCAATAGGCAATACTTATGTGTACGTATTTGGGTGGATAATGATGTCGCCAAAGTTAGTTGTATTACAAAATAACATACAAAAGAAGCAAAATATTTTTGTCAGATTCAAGCATCAAAAAATATATCATACAATATTTTAAGCAAATATGCAGATTTACATAAAACATTTAATGATGATATCATTGAGATAAGCATAATCAATCCTAATATCAATCAGGTTAAATTGAACAGTATGGGAAACGAATAAATTATGTATTTGATGTTGGTAAATATACTAATTTACATTTGGCTAAATGTACAGCATAACTTGAAGTTCTAATAAATTTGACCAATGTCCAATCTACGAAGATTCGACAAAACAGAGATAGAATTTAACGAGAATAGAGTTCGTTTTAAAACAGTCCATTGGGACACAGTATAAGACTTAGATGTAGTGGAGCCAGCTATTCGATTGGCCAAATTCAACAAAACACTTAAGCCTTTCACACGTTTGAAAGGATAGAAGAAACGTTATCAATTGTTGAAAACGAAAGTATCAGTTTTACATGGATAACACCATAATACACTTTATCAAGGACAAACTATTCTCTGGATGTATTATGCCTTTGAAATAATATAATTCCGTCGGAAACACTGGCAAGAAAAGAACATCAAAAATATTTTTACTACGATCATATAATTTAGATTGCTTGTACAAACATCAGTCAATTCTCATAACAAATTTTACTGGACAAAAGGAAAGTAAAATATGCAGAAATGAAAGAATGGTTAACCAAACAATCTACCTGCACATTATAAAGCAATCCAGAAAGAGATATTCCTAAGGGAGGTCTATGCAAGTAACGTTGATGATCAGTGGCATGCAGGTTTTGCTTACGTGTAAGAATACACACAATGCAACCATAAATACAAATATATATCGACAATGATAAAGACTTCTCGAGACACACTTGGTCCGAAAACAGGAAAACGAAAAGGGAAAGGACATATACGATTCTTTTGATAAAAATCTTCAAAGAGCGAAAGCCTGAATAGTTACGATTGGATGATTGAAAAGAATTGCACAGAAGTAAATTTAAGGATTTATTAGAAACGAAAAAATTACTTTTAATTTACTCAGACAAAAATTCATCTGTACTGATAAGCTTTATCTGAACTCTGGAGATATTTCACAGAGTTTTTAACTTTTCAACCACGTACACAAACAATATAGAGAAAGCTAACCTGAAGCTTTCGTCCTCACGCTAAGGACTTCATCAGCAGACTGATTTAATCTCTACTGACTATTAACATCGCTCGATGGAATGGTGAACGATGTTAACAGATTGTCCCAGATATGAAGCAGGTCGTAACGGCCCCCGTCCCTGTTCAGCGTCGGTTTGTGCGCACGGATATAAATTGATTCCTTAACCCCCGGCTAAAACCAGGCTTGTTCTCGATCCATGAGTTTTTACTGAGTTCCAAGTTACAGTATGGCCAGGGCAAATATTGTGGCTGTGCCGTGATACTTCAGACGAGCTTGAATTTGGTCTTCTATGTTCATGAAATCTCGCTTTCAATGTCATTTCTGCTTCCTCAATATAGCCGTGATGGCACTGACTTTCGCCCTGTTCTTTAAACTTAATGTTATAGATAGGTCCACAAATATCTCTTATCAGACGTATCCTTAGGGTGACCTAAGATCTGTGTTAGGGTCCGGTACGGTTTGAAACACACATTAATTTTGTTGTCGTTGGAAAACGCGCTTCAGTCATTTGGAAGTCCCTTTTACGTATGGTAGGATGATGTTACCTTTCGAAACTATTCTCAGAGTTGGTCTACTTTCCTCGGTATTGTCATTAGGACTGGCGTTGAGCCTCTTGGAAGCCTTCTTAATCGCCATTCCAGATAATGACACCTCTTGAGGGCAGCATTGACACGGTCTAGTTCTTATTTTAAATCGTTTTGGGTCAGATGTAACGACTTTGGCTCTGTGATGTAATATTCTGACCACCCCAAGTTTCTGATCCAGTGGAAGGTACGAGCTATCGCCAAAGTGAACTCTGGAGACTTAAGTGTGGAAAGGTTTAATTGAGGGGTACAATAAAACTCATCACACATTAATAACTATGATTGCAGCTGAAGCAAGCAAACAAAACAAAAGAGATTAAAAGTATGTATCTATTTATTCGGCCATCTGAGAAATGATACAGTTGGAACGCCTAAATTACATATCAGTGATCGAGTTAACATTTCGAAATACTAAATGATTTTTAGAAAATGGCTATCTTTCTAACTTTACTGAAAAAAATAATAAAAATCAGCCACGACATTTTGGTAAATCCAGTCGTTTATAAACAGTAACATCTGAAAGAAGAGGATACAATGTGATAAATTTACGAGCATTAGATCCGACTGAAGAAGAGTGCACTGAATGCAGTATGAAGGAGTACGAAAACGTTTCTAAATGACGAAGAGGAGTACAATATGAATGAGTACGAAAAGGCTTCTAAATGATGGAGAGGAGTTAAGTATGAAGGAGTACGAAAACGTTTCTAAATGACGAAGAGGAGTGCAGTATGAAGAAGTACGAAAACATTTCTAAATGATGGAGGGGAGTGCAATATGAAGGAGTGCGAAAGGTTTCTAAATGATGAAGAGCAGTACAGTATGAAGGAGTACGAAAACGTTTCTAAATGATAGAGAGGAGTGCGAAAACGTTTCTAAATGATGAAGAGGAGAGCAATGTGAAGGAGTATGAAAACGTTTCTAAATGATGAAGAGGAGTGCAATACGAAGGAGTACGAAAACGTTTCTAAATGATGGAGAGGAGTGCAGTATGAAGGAGTACGAAACGTTTCTAAATGATAGAGAGGAGTGCAATATTAAGGAGTACGAAAACGTTTCTAAATGATGGAGAGGAGTGCAGTATGAAGGAGTACGAAAACGTTTCTAAATGATAATGAGCTTATACAATGGGCCCTAGCTTGGAAACACGTGACATGACAGAAATGAAAAGAAATAACATTTAAGTGTAAGAAGCTGATTTTTTTCTTCAAATTTTTGAAAAGAAGTTGAAAACAATTGCAATGCAAAAGACTACAGTCAGGTTTATGAGATGTTGAACAACATATAGAGTAACAAAATAGATACTCGTTGTTAGTGTGTGTGTGTATGTTTCGGATTTTTAACGTAGCTTTAATAATTTTTCAATCATATCGCTTCGATGTCTGCAGTGTGACAGTTTTTAGTGACATGTAGCATCATGTCCCACCCAGTCACATTATTCTGAGACCAGGCCGACCAGTCCTAACACTAACCTCTTAATGCTGAGCGCCTAGCAAGGCAGCTATTAGTACCATTTTTGTAAGTCTTTAGTTCGAACCCGCGACCTCTCGCATCCGAGGCGTACGTTCTAACCACTAGGCCACCGGAGCGGTCTTAGCCTAATGTAAGGACTTCGCTTCAGTCATACTAAAACAGACCATATTCCTTTAACTTTTAGACAGTCTATTTTCATCATAAATAAAACTGATCCAACTAGAGAGACAGTGAGGATTATTGTACTAGAAGTGAAAAATGCTTTTGTAATATTCGTTTGACGCAACTGCATTTGCACAGGCGGTTGCCGGTTTCAGAATAACAATGAATAATGATATCATAATACTGGCTTGTGTATTTTGATATCAATGAAGCCTTGGGCCAAGTGGTTCTTTTTTTTTTTTCATCTTCGCGGTAAGTATGCAATCAATAGCAGCGTTCGAATCTCGATAGGCTGCAGGACAGGAGAAATGATGCAAGAGGGAGGCATGGTTATTGTCAACAGTATCGACTACACTTCGATGAACGAGGTGCAAGATTCTATTGCATTGCACCTCGATTTGCGGGTGCAGATATAAATCCAGAGAAATAATGTTCGCTTAAATTAAATCAAGGATGACGACAAATCATAAATATATTGTACACTAAAATACCCAAATAATAGCACTGCTCTAAGCAGTACGTGGAAAAAATCCCACGTTTGGCTATTTGTTTGACACTTTTATTTTCATATCGAGCAGAATCAGTGCGAGATTAAAAGATTACATTTTTAAAACAATTTTAAATTGTTCAACTGTGTTCTAAAATTAATCCCATTAAAGTTAGATAACAGGGGATAGACAGCTCTTTCAAATATCAAGAGCAAAATTTCAATGTAAATAAAATACATTAGATGAAAGATATAAAATACATTTCAAATAAATAAATAAATAAATAAATAAATAAATAATGTGCGCTGCGTTGATTTTATTTCAATGTTAAGCGTTCAGAAAATTAGTCCCTGCATGGAAACACAACCAATTGTGTCTTGCTGTATAGATCATGTAAATGCTGTCCGATTTCAGATAATTGCCTTTCACATACAGTACATAGCTTTCATGAATTAACCCAGCGTTTGAACGTTGCAAATCCCTCTATATTCCGAAAATTTTTACTATTGATATCTTGTTCTGAGAATTTTAAGCGAACATTATTTCTCTGGATTTATATCTGCACCCGCAAATCGAGGTGCAATACAGTAGAATCTTGCACCTCGTTCATCGAAGTGTAGTCGATACTGTTGACAATAACCATGCCTCCCTCTTGCATCATCTCTCCTGTCCTGCAGCCTATCGAGATTCGAACGCTGCTATTGATTGCATACTTACCGCGAAGATGAAAAAAAAAAAAGAACCACTTGGCCCAAGGCTTCATTGATATCAAAATACACAAGCCAGTATTATGATATCATTATTCATTGTTATTCTGAAACCGGCAACCGCCTGCGCAAATGCAGTTGCGTCAAACGAATATTACAAAAGTATTTTTCACTTCTAGTACAATAATCCTCACTGTCTCTCTAGTTGGATCAGTTTTATTTATGATGAAAATAGACTGTCTAAAAGTTAAAGGAATATGGTCTGTTTTAGTATGACTGAAGCGAAGTCCTTACATTAGGCTAAGACCGCTCCGGTGGCCTAGTGGTTAGAACGTACGCCTCGGATGCGAGAGGTCGCGGGTTCGAACTAAAGACTTACAAAAATGGTACTAATAGCTGCCTTGCTAGGCGCTCAGCATTAAGAGGTTAGTGTTAGGACTGGTCGGCCTGGTCTCAGAATAATGTGACTGGGTGGGACATGATGCTACATGTCTGCGGCATGATGCCCTAGTGCTAGACATCACTATAAACTGTCAAACTGCAGACATCGAAGCGATATGATTGAAAATTTATTAAAGCTACGTTAAAATTCTAAATCACACACACACACACACACACACACACACACACACACACATTAGGCTAAAAATCTTCTGGGGACAACGGATGTCGCATCAGTCTTTCTAATATTAGTTTAGTTCCACGTTTACCTGAACACAGGAGAGAGCACGAGTCCAATCACATTCTCTTTCTTTGCTTCAGGTAACAACTTGCTATGGGAAAACATGTAGCGATACGATTACAATTAGGTTATAAACGTATATCATGTTTATACTTGTAAAGTTGGAATACAGACAACATGCTTAAATTTGGGAGAATCAACTACAGTATATCTCCATTATAAAACAAATTAAAATAGTTAATTTGTTTGTTATTTTTTTTATTTTCTTTTTTATTTTTATTTTTATTTTTTTTTTCTTCTTAATTTCAGCAGTTTACATCGTGAGGACTTTAAGATTTTGCCATGTTTTTTTTTTTGTTTTTTTTTTTAATAAATATAAGGGTCTTCTCATTGTATATACACTGCTGTTGTTGCTTATTTTGTTTTATTTTGGTATCATGGAACAATGAGGAATTCCATTAGAAGTATCCCCCCCCAAAAAAAAAAATATCCAGTATTCATGGGCATAACATTTCAAAGAAATACCAATATGCTGAATTTCATCAAGCCTTCCATGAATGATATTCCTTTACTTGTTCACACATGACAGGGTTTTAACATCCTGAGCCAGTTAGCCAATTACCGGAATAGCTCCAGCTATTACTTATACTTCCAAATCGCTGTGGAGCGGATAATTGCCAAAATGTATAGACAAATAAATCTCATTCAGATTTTGTGAATACATTTGTTTAGCGATTGCCGGAATTTAACATTAGGAAGGCAAATGCTTGGAGTGTCGGCAGTGAAGGATGGCTGTGTTCCCTGTATGGCTTATGTGTACATTAACTGTCTTCCCCTAAAAGCAGACACATACCAAGATTTAAAAGAAAGTCGTAGTAATGTTGTGCATGTACAATGAGAATAAGACAGTACTGATAATGAAATTTTACATAATTTTAAACTAAATAGCTAGCTGCATGTAATTAGTCTCTCTTCACCTTTCGCGACGATTATTTTGTTTGCGATAGAACTCCTGACTCGATCGCATCTGTCTATTAATCGACAGGCATCTATAATTATACGTGCATCTCTCTCTCTCTCTCTCTCTCTCTCTCTCTCTCTCTCTCTATATATATATATATATATATATATATATATATATATATATATATATATATATATATATATATATATATACCAGCCTACGTCATATGCTAAATAATCAGCATCATCAAATTATTAATTGCCTCCATATAAGACTGCTCAACATGTCTTCCATATAATTTCGAGGTTCATGTTGCCAGGAGCAAACTAAAAGAATGGCGAGCAATTTATTTGCATAAATATACCTCTGCATATCCTGCATTCCACTCCTTACCCAACCCCTATACCATGGAAATGAATCCGTATTACAGTCTGAAAAATAAACAAATGGGAGACTAGTTGCCTCCACCTGTAGGTCAAAAATGGCAATAACCTTTTCAAGATAAAACATAAAAGCTCAATGATTGGTCGGTATTTAGATGTTCATATGATGATGATATGTACCAAGTATTACTAAAGTCCATAAGTAAATGCAGGATTATTAAGTCGAAAGATGGTGTTATATTGCACCCATCTATAAAAAAATCGAAGGACAATAACTCTTGCAGGATGGCGGCAGTACAGTGATTGGTCAATACACACACACTCAGATAAAAATCATTATTATGTAGCAAGTATAACAGCTAGCCAACTGCAAGGTTCATTGAGTTCACTAAGTTCTATGATATTGTAGCTCTCAAATTTTATTTTTATTTATTTATTTATTTATTTATTTATTTTGGGGGGTGCTGGTGACCGATTCGTCTAAGGCGCACGCCTTTATAGATCAACGACATCTCACCTCTGTCTGTGTGGGTTCGAATGGCAAGCTCAGCCAGCGTGGTTATGTGAGAAAGCTTGCCAGGAGCTTCCCATGGGTCGGTGGTTATTCCTGGAATTTTTTCGAGTTCTTCCTCTACCAGATATACTGGCCACTATGTATAGCCTTTCATGTGCTGAAAAATGGCTTTACACCCAAAACAACAAGAGCAACAAAAACAATTTTGTTTTCGCGAACCACTTGAACATTGCCGAGGGTCTCGGCGGACCTCTTAATGATTTTTCCTAATGTTGATTGTACCATTAGATAGCTATTACAACCATTTCGCAGGCCGCCCTGATTGGAGTTCGCGGCCTACCAGTAGTCTGAGAACATCTGCTCTAATATGTTTCATCCACCTGTAATTTAAGAAAGCAAAGTGCACTAACTCATCCGAATAGTATGTGAGGATAATGATTGTTGATCATGCTCATCTTCTGATGATGATCATAATATATGCCAAGCTTATGAGCAATCCACTGATATTTACCGAAGATGCATTCACAAGATTCTGCCGTGCAGTGAACTTGACATCATGCCTAAAAGAGCGATAACTCATTGAAAAATTGCGGGAGCACAGTGGTTTTTAAAAATGCACAGTTCAGTTCAAATACTTAGCCACTGGTCCAAAATGTACGTCTAAAATACAAAAGTAATGAGACAGTGCATGCAATGTTGAATAATACACGTGTCGCGTAAACAAAAAATAAATTTTAAAATTATATAAAATACGATTTCCTGGATTCGACAGTAATCTGAATCATGGATAACCATTCTATAATATTGTGCTTCTTAATGTTATATATAATTATAGGGTTCGGTTAATTCTAACGACTCTAAAATAAACTATTTTTTTTTTCTTTCTTATCCCTTCTTTTTCAAAATGAGATAAATGTATGGAATTATCTTATTGATAGTTCTGTTTTGGTCATAAGCCAGTTAAATTCCGTTTTAGAGTTGACATAATTATACCAGGTATATAAGTACATTTCCTTACTGATGGAAACTACCGCCGTACCAGTACAGTGCCTTGGTACGTATCACCGGTATGGTCGGTAATACCGCTAACCTCTTTTAGCAAATGACCCTTACTGACAACCGTCATATACTCAAATACTAAATTACCTAATAAAATTGTTGTTATCACCAGCTTCTTGAAATAACCAAAAAGAACAACAGCCATACCTAAGCAGTATAATTTTTAGCTTGCAATGTTCTGTATCCACTCTTCGTCAAGTGAATTAAGTATCAAATTGGACTATTTTGGATGACAATTTTGCTGTGCTTGCAAAGTGTACATCAATATTTTACAAAATATTATATAATAATTAACGCAAAATGGCATTCTTCCACAATCTGCTAATGCTTCATTATTATTAACCGATCTATTGACAAGCAGAAAATACATAAAAAGTCAGTATGCAGTGTTTCAGTGCTATCAACACATTCACAGGATAAATGGATTTTAAAACTAAATTGCTTTTGATGAAAGTTTTGATAGCAATTTAAGATTTTTGGCTTTTGATTTTCAATTTAGCTGGCGTATATGACAATTTCGGAGTGAATAAAATACGCGTGTATTTATAAACCGAAGCAGCTTTAATAATTGCACCATTATCAGTCTATTTTCCGTGCTTTCGCATTGGAGCACCATTTCAACAAACCAGTGATATACGTTTTGTTTAATCATGCCGGTATTATCACAGAGTTTCTTTATAATATTTAGTTGATTCTAAAGTTGTATTGCAGTTTCGGCGTAGTTTTCAACATCGTATTAAGCATTACATAATCGGTATTTCATTAGGGACAAAGATACATGACCCACAAGCTTCTCTCATGAAAGGTACGTAATTCATCAACAAACAGTGAGATGCATCGGGCTGCTTATATCCCCTCGTCTCCTCTCTAATAGTACAAGTGCTTAGATCGGCCATGCATTTTCCTACTCGCACATGCGATTTATATTTATCACACATTGCCATAACAAAATTTGAAACATTTCCCATGCACATCTTTATAGTAAGCTGTCGTGTTTAAGTTTATCAAATGCATTGGAAACGTCAGTATATATAGAATATAATAACCCCTTCTTCGTAACAGATAAATGATACTGCCTTTGCTTGTTATGAAAGCATATACTAACCTGACTGAAAAGTTCGTTGAACTTCATCTATTTTATCCAGATACGTCTATCACCAGAATTTTAGAAAATATTTTGTAAATTGTATTAAATAATGAGATACGTATGGAATTATTAGTATCGTTTCTCGCTCCATTTTTATAAATTGGGAACATAAGGCCACCCACCCCCCAACACAATATAGGGGAAACGGAAACTCCCTCTAGCCCGCAAAACAACACCCGTTCCCTACTGTTATGCAGAAGAGGGGACCTGTTGTGAGATCATATGGTGGATTTGTTGAAACGGCCAGTTAAAGTCATCCGTAGTACATATGTTGTAAACTACAAAACTCCTATGTTCCATTATTAACATAAAAACCAAAGGTACTCTTTTATTGGTTAAATATGCCAGAGTTCACCTAATTGATTTGGACATTCCAGCAAATCGTTTCGCAAAATTAGAGTTAAAAGATAAATTTTTAATTTGCATCACACATCGTAGTCAGACATCAACTGTATTCAAGCATCGGAGTCAGACGTCAGCCGTATTCAAACATCGGATTCAGACATCGGCTGTATTCACACATTGGAGTCAGACATCAGCCGTGTTCAAACATCGGAGTCAGACATCAGCTGAATTCACACACCGGAGTTTCATATGCTGCTTTTGTATATTTTTGTTGTGTTTAATACAAACGTATACGGTGACATTATCTAACTTTCGTGTATTTATAACTGTCAAATGTGGACAGAATAGATATTATGTTAGAGCATCTCAAATATTATAACATGTACATACATTTTGATAATGATGGCAAACCTGGAGATATTGTCCTGAAGTTTCTAGTTTTACGTCTGGTAAAGAATTCAAAAAATTTGCAAGAAAACCGTACCGGACGGAAAACTGACAGTGGGACTGACGTGTCAACAGTACAGAAAACGTCACTGTTTTAAACCCATATGTCTTTAAGTGAATTCACGCTAAATCCAAATTAATCCAATAGTCCTTGAATACTTGGTAAATATCCAAACGTCCCTTGAATAAACTCACAATAATCCAGTATAGCTTTTATATAGGTATCAAAATGTCATGTAATATGAATGTTCTAAACACGGTAATTCCAACGAACTATTGTAAATGAACAAATCTCATCAAATCCTTACCAGTCCAGACAAACTTAAAAATGGTGATTTCCACGTCTATTTTCTCTAATATAGAAAAATAATGCGCAGTTGGAAGATCGCGCATACCAAGTTTTCAATGAATCGTTCTGTATCTGGGAATGTAAAAAAAAAAATCAGCTGATTCAAACTGGCTAATCAAAAAGTCGGTCAAGAGCCTTTTTCACAAACACGCGTAACTTCCATTCGCGTCACTCATGGTCTATTTGGCCAACGTGAAGTTTATTTCAAATTCTTCAGTATATCGACATTTGAATTATAAATGAAACAGTTCACATTATATATGGCTCATTCTAAGAGGACAAAAAAAAAAACAACAAAGAATACCCCCAATCGTTCCTAACATGGGAGCAAAAAACGGTGCCATTAGCATTGCAAGAAACTCTCAAGAGCTCTTGTTTCCTTAATGAGGCTATTAAGTCCTAATAGCTCTTTCTTGTGTCTTTGTGAATTGAACAGAACTTTTCAAGACGTTGAACAACATTCCCGTAAACGAAATGTGTTCATGTGTTCTCCTTGTGCTTTTTGAGTATCTATTAAGCACGTTGCCAATCTTTGTAACACGACACAATGCTTTACGAATTACGATCAATTAAAAATTGTTTGTGTTTGATAGAACATTTCACGAATTCGGCTTTGCTGAACCGCTAGTTCCAGCAATAAGCAAATTAAACGGATGAAGAAGATACAAGGATACCCAACTTTGATGATCTGGCATTTTGTCAATCCCTTTGAGTACGGACGACGATACGGTCATTAACATTAATAGTATAAATACTGAGATTTAACGTACCAAATACATACAGGATAGGAACGCAGCTGACTGGATTAACAGAACAAATGAACACATTGTCATAACAACAGTTAACGCGCAATTCTTTTTCCGGGAACGGGGCGGCTTGTGTTTGCTTGTTTGATCTTTTCTCTTGTTTTTTGGGAATCCATGGGGTACTTCTATTCGTTGGTAGTTTTGAAAGACGTCTTTGTGGCGGGCCATGCCTCCTCTCCAGGGATCGAATCAAAGACTTTAAGCAGCAGGGAAGGTGAACAGACCATTTGCTGGAGACTTTATTTACGAAAAATAAAGGTTCCTACAGAGGCTAAAAAACAAGGTCAATAACGTTAAACTGAAGCCTCTAACCGAACATATTTTCATACGGTCGAGAACAGACAATAAATCGTCTGGGTTAGCTCATTTTTGTTATTCCATCGTTGACGTATTTTTTTTCAAATTTTTATGCGACTCGTTTACTCGCTGGGTTGCTCAGTTTTTGTCGTTCACCTTCCCTGCTGCTATAAATTAAACAGCCATTATAAATATTATCAATAATGATTGGAGAACCACACTCAGCTAGATTAGCTCGAGAGCGATTAGAGGCAATTAAAAAATATTTACCTGTCCGTTATTCTGTTAAGCAACAACTACAATCACGTCAGGAATCTCAAGTTGAATTTGAAGAGGATACAAAACAATTATTTAAACCTATTACAGAGACTACAAAAGGTCTTCTTCCTGCTTTAGAAAAAACTGCTGAAGCAACTGGAAAAACCGCTGAAGAAACTAGAAAAATAGCAAAACGAACTAAGAAAACAAAAAAGATTTTGCGAGAACTTTCAGCTGAAATAGCTACTACTCAGTTAATCCGACAAGTACCTGAAGATGCTGACCAAGCTCGTACTGAAATAGGTGATGAAAAAGATCGTATACCAGAATCAGAGAAAGAATCAGAAGCAAAAGCCAAGGTTAATGTGCTTGATAAGTTTACCGAAAGCGCTATTAAACTTATTAGAAAAAAGCATTAGAATCAAAAGTATTAGCTCAGCTTGCCGTGTTAAGTTATAGTTATCGAAAACAATTTTTAAAATCTGAATTCGCTGGTGATTCCATAAGTCAGGATAATTGGTACAAATGGATATTTCGCGTACACTGTGATGTTATTCAAGCTCGAAACAACGACCCAAGATATGTTACGTTTATTAAATCGGTAGATTTATATATTGGAAGTTTACAATTAATGTCGGAAGAGCAACAACAACAACAACTACAACAACTACTACAACAACCACAACAACAACAATCTCTAAAATCACGAATACCATTGCCGCAATCTCCAAAACCGCAATCTCCAAAACCACAACAACAACCAGTCAAAACAACAGGTGAGGAAGAAGAAACAACTGGAAGTGGATTTACTACTCAAGGAAGTGGTTTTATTACTCCATGTCCTAATAACGTCCTTGCCGATGTTGAAAGACTTGAAATCCTCATCGGAGGAAAACGAGCTGGTAATAATTCCCTAGAAATAATTAATGAAGTATCTGATATCTGTAAACGATTATTTACAGGCGGTATCATGGATATTAATGTGTATCGGTCTCTCATTAATGAAATCGCCGATGACTACCATAGTGATTAAATATAATTAGATATAGTTACTATAATAAAATGATCGTATATAATACTCAACGTGGACCGACCATGGTCAGGGTAATAAATTCACGATTACCAGTATATAAAACGACCTACGGAGATGGACTAGGTGATGTTGTTCAGGGTCTATTTAGAAGGATAGCCCCAAAAGCAATACCGATTGCAAAGCAACTAGGAATGAAAGCTATCGATGTTGTTCGTGAAAAAGGTATTGGTGCTGTTGGTGATGTTGCTAGTAAAGCATTTTCAGCAATCAAGTATACACTAGCACGATTAATACGACGAAAACCTCAACCAGTAAAATTACCTAGCACCGAAGTGATGCCCGCAAATATTAGTAAAATAATAAATCAAGCTGCGAATCAAAAACTAGTAGAGTTGGCTAGTGTACCAATGTCAGAAAAAGAAAAAAAATATAACCGCTAGTCTGATAGCAGGAAGTGGTCTTCGTGTTAGACGATAGCAAATATAATAAAGATGTTCAAACGTATATCTAATCCCGCATTCGACATGGACGCACCAGTACTCAAAGATGAGTCTGTGCGTGATTATCAATATTATTCTTATGATGCACGAATTCCAGATCAGCGTGGACGAATTGAACTTCAAGTTCAAGATACAAGTAGGTATTTCTTACCCGCTGAAGCATTTATTGAAGTAGAAGGTGAAATTTTAAATATCGCTAATCCTGCAGTACCAGTAGTATATGGAGCTGAAGTTAGTGTCGGTTTTGTTAATAATGGTATTAAGGCGTTATTTGATAGCGCTACGTATATGATTGACGGAAAAAATATTGAATCAATTCAGGTTGGTTGGTTGGTTAGTTGAATTTTTACGGCGCACCAGCACTATGAGGCTATTTAGCGCCATACAAAAGGTTATATCTTTCATCATTTAAAAGTGGTAAAAGATTACGTATCGACCAGCGATACGAAACCAAACAGTTGAAGGTAAAACGATAAAATGGTAACGGTGATAAATAAAGTTTCCCGATCAACGGGGAGTGCAAATGATGTATGACAACGAAAACAGATGAAAGGTAATTAAAATCTAGCGACGGTATATATAGCACATAAAACTGTTTAAGGTGATAGCATAAAAGCTATAACTTATGATAAATATTTACTTCCTTCAGGAAGTCTATAATATAAGAAATGCTAACTGTATCAAAGAGCTCCCTAATGTCATGTACATTGTAATAATGATTACACGTAGGTTGGAGGTCGAAACACTCCAACATAAAGTGCTTAACAGTGAATGGTTCATTGCAAGATATGCACTCTGGTGGGTCTTCTCCTTTTAGTATATAGGAGTGGGTTAAATAAGTATGGCTGATTCGAATTCTTGCAATGACTACCTCCTCCCTACGGACGGCTCTGTAGGAAGGAGTCCATTCTCCTAGAGTTGGCTTGATGGCATGAAGTTTGTTATTCACGGCATCATTCCATGATGCCTGCCATTTCTGACGTAAACAGTCTTTGATACTACGTTTAAAATCAGTATACGGTGTATTAAAATAAGATGGTTCTAGTGATAGGGCCATTTTAGCAGCGCGGTCTGCTTTGTCATTACCTTTAATTCCAATATGGCTGGGTAACCAACAGTATACTATATTGTGTGAGGTACTCAGCTCAGTATGTTTAAGGAGAACATTAGCTAATAATGGATTCTCCAGTTTTCTATTATGTAGTGACTGAAGTACTGATAGTGAATCGGAGAAGATGATGCTATTTAAAATACGCTTGCTTTCAATATATTGCAATGCAAGGTCTATTGCTCTGATTTCGGCTGAAAAAATTGATGTACCATTTGGCAAGCGAACTTTTGTTGTGTGTTTTCCACTAACGAAGGCTGCAGCAGCCTTTTCCTGATCTTTTGATCCATCAGTATATATTCTTGTATAATTTTCAAATTGGGCGATTAGTTCATGGTAAGAGTTGTGGAAGATGGAAGGGTTTGTCTCCGATTTTTTTCCATCGTGTAACGTGAAAAGTACCTTTGGTTGTTGAAGTAGCCAGGGAGGTGTTTCGGAGACGGTCGTTTTCAGAATTTTTGAAAGTTCAATTTTGGTACTGTCAAGGCATGATAATATTTTAATGCCAAAGGTAGGTGTGACGTTTGGTTTATTGTCATATAAGGTTTTATATTTGGGTTCAAAAACAGCCGAAAAAGCAGGGTTCAGAGGGTTTGAGCTTAACTTGAGAGCATACTGTGCAGAAAGCATTTCTCTACGTTGTGATAAAGGGGGTTCGTTCGCTTCAACGAGTAGGCTTTCACACGGGGATGTCTTAAATGCTCCCAAGGCAAGTCTTATTCCCTGATGATGAATTGGGTCTAGCATCTTCAAATAGGACTTCCTAGCTGAACCATAGGCAACGCAACCATAGTCTAGTTTCGAGCGAATAAATGTTCTGTATAAACTGAGTATGACTTTACTATCAGCACCCCAGTCAGTGTGCGCTACTACTTTAAGTAAATCTAGAGATTTCAAGCATTTAGCTTTCAAATTCTTCAGGTGTGGAATAAAAGTCAGTTTTCTGTCAAAGACAATACCTAAAATTTTGCTTCCTCAACAACTGGAATAGGTGTTCCGTCCAGCGTGAGTTTAGGTCCATCGTGATGTCTTCGTAACTGACAGAAATGCATACATACAGTTTTTGATTTCGAGAATTTGAAACCGTTAGTATTGGCCCAATTTTGAATCTTCTTGATATTTTGCTGTAATTGTCTTTCAATTGTATGCATGTGCTTGGATCGGTAACATATTAAAAAGTCATCAACATATAGAGAGCAATCCACACCGGGAGTCAGACACTTGGTGATGCTATTAATTTTTATGTTGAAAAGCGTCACGGATAAAATACTGCCCTGGGGCACACCCATCTCTTGATCGTGCATATCAGAGAGGGTGGAGCCCACTCGTACCTTGAATTCCCTGTCTGAGAGGAAGTTTGATATGAACGAGGGCAGTCGGCCTTTTAGACCCAGATCGTGTAGGTCATTTAGTATTCCGTACTTCCATGTTGTGTCATAGGCCTTTTCCAAATCAAAGAAAACCGCTACTAAGTGTTCTTTCTTGATGAAAGCGTCGCGAATAAATGTTTCCAGTCGAACCAGATGATCATTCGTACTACGACCATAACGAAAGCCACTTTGGAAAGGAGATATTAAATTGTTGGTTTCCAAATACCATACAAGCCGAGAATTGATCATTCGCTCCATTGTTTTGCATACGCAGCTAGTTAATGATATAGGTCTATAGTTGGTAGGATCTGCGCTATCTTTGCCTGGTTTGGGAATTGGTATTACTGTTGCTTCTTTCCAAATTTTTGGTACATTACCAGTAATCCATAAATCATTGAAGATTTCCAGAAGAACTGTTAAGGATGGTTCTGGAAGGTGTTTCAAAAACTGGTAATGTATATCGTCAGGCCCAGCGGATGTATCATGGGCCTTATTCAAAGATTCCATAAGCTCCGACAATGAAAACGGTTGGTTATAACTTTCTGAGTTATTCGATGTGAATTTCAACCGTGTTTTTTCTTTTTGAGCTTTTAGTCTTCGGAAAGCTTCTGAATAATTAGATGATGAGGAATTTTTGGAGAAACAATCAGCAAGTACATTAGCTATTTCATGCTTGGTATTGAAATTGTTGTTATTTATCTTCACATGTCGGAATGAATTGTGTTTTCCCTTTCCATTTATTTTGCGGATCGTATCCCAAACTTTCTTTATTGAGGAACGAGAGTTTAAAGTTGAAACATATTTTCTCCATGATGCTCGTTTACTTTCTTTAATTATGCGGCGAGCTTTGGCCCGAACAATACGGTACTGAGTTAAGTTTTCGGGCGTTGGACGATTATTAAATTTTTTCAGTGCTTCTCGGCGTTGTCTAATGGCTTCTTTACATTCTTTAGTGAACCACGGTTTTTGGGTTCTTTTACAATTCGGCGAGGACTTAGGAATGGATTCTTCTGCAATCTCAATTAAGACGGATGTAAATTGTCGAATAGGATCAATATCGTTTAGGACGGTATTCCTGTTAATTCTAGCTGTACAAAGTGTTTCAAACTTGCCCCAGTCAGCTTTCTTTAAATTCCACTGTGGAATCGTGTCATCAATTGTAACGTTGGTGTTCTTAAGAGAGATTGGAAAGTGATCACTGCTGTGAAGGTCATCAGCGACCTTCCAATTATAATCCAAAAGTAGTGAAGGAGAACAAATTGTCAAGTCGATACAAGTGTATGTACCAGTTCCTGGGTGCAAGTACGTCGGAGATTTGGTATTAAATAGACACAAGTCGTGTCTAGTAATAAAATCTTCAACCTTTTTGCCCCTGTCGCTTATGTAATTTGATCCCCATAGAATATTATGGGCATTAAAATCACCGAGTAAAACAAATGGTGCAGGAAGTTGTTGAACAAGCGTGTCTAATTCGTTTGGTAATAAGTTGGTGTTTGGTGGTATGTAAATAGAACAAAAGTAATCACTCGATGTAGAGTGACACTCACAGCAATGGCTTGCAAATTTGTGTTTAAAGGGATGACGCTATGTGGGGCTCTATTGTTCACAGCAATAGAAACCCCTCCCGAGGCCCTGTCAACGTTCTGTAAGTAGGTGTTAAACAGGGAGTAGTTTTTAAGTGTGATGTTGTCCGTATCTTTTAAAAAGGTTTCCTGAAGGCATAGTATTGCAGGATCATATTCGTTTAAAAGCAGGAGAATATCATTGTAATTGGCTTTAAGTCCTCGACAATTCCATTGTATGATCGTGTTCTTCATTATAAGTTTAGATTGGAGATTTTGGAGCTAGGTTAGACTTTTCGCGGAGAGAATCTATATGGTTATTTCTACGGAGGAAGTACGGGGATGATTTTTTTGTTAGGTCTGGAGCTACTTTGAGAACATGGAGCAGTATCTTCTGCATCCATGCTCTCAATGTCCCCAAACCTGTTATAGAGTTTGATGGGGTCTTCTGACCCCTTTTGCTGCCTATTTCCTTGTGATCTGTTTTTGTTCTTGGTGATTTCGGTTGTTGAGTATTATTGAATGTTGTTTGGGTAGATGCCGTGGTTTTTTGTGCTTGGTAATGGGGGGTGTTAGTGCTTGATGTTGACTCGGGTGCATCTGTCTGCGTTTGAGCGTCCTTCGTTGCCTTGGGATTGTTCTTCACTACAGTGGAGAAGGATGGGCCAGGAAGAGATGTTTTTGCCTGTACAAGCTTTCTGGCCTCTGGATAGGGAATGTTGGATGTGTATTTAACCCTCTGTATTTCCTTCTCCTGTTTCCAGGTATCACAATCCTTGGAATTGGCGTGGTGCTCCTTTCCACAGTTGACACAATGCGGAGTGGCTCTACACTCAGATTCCTGGTGAGAGTGATCTCCGCATCGGCCACATATTTGGCTTTTTGAGCAGCGGTCTTCATGATGACCATATTTCTGACACTTATAACATCGAAGTGGATTTGGTATGTACACATCAACCTTCACTTGCAGAAAGCCAACTTTGACCACTCTGGGTACTGTTGGCTTGTTGAAGGTGAGTATAATGGTGTTGGTGTCCTGCAGGTTGTTGTTACGTTTAATACGTATTCTACGGACTGCAGTGACACCTTCGTTTTTCATCCCCTCAATGATATCCGTGTCGCTGACTCCAGCCAAGTCACGACAGCGAATCACGCCTTTGGACGAATTGAGTGTTGTGTGGGCGAACGAGGTCACTGGAATATCGAAAAATGTTGTCATTTTCTTGAGGTTTTCTGTTTGACCTCGTCGCTCACACTCGACAAGTAGGCAGCCCGATTTTAACTTTTTAACACCTTTTGGTGTTCCAATCAGTCCCATAATTGTTTTCTCGATCACAAACGGAGAGAGTACATTAAGCGGTTTTGTGGCATCTTTAGACTGTATAACCATGAAGCGTGGAAATGAATCCACACCACATGGTTCGTCATCTGAGTCAGATACAGTTTTGGTACGTTTGAGTTGATTTTTTTTTGGAAATATCCATGTTGGTGGATTTAAAATTCAGCACCCGTGCTCCCCGCCCACCAAGGAGCCCAACAAGGGGACACTTTTCAAGTGTCAGGGATACACAGATGTTATACTCAGTAGGTAAATTCACCTCCTGATTCATCCCATAAGACATACTCAGTCGGTAAAATTACCTCCCAATTGACCCGTTGAGCCATCGCCTTCTAGGAAGTCTTCTAAGACTTGGAAAAGGGAAAGTTAAAGGGATAGAATGTAGGGGCAACGGTGGTATCAAGAGAGATACAAAGAGAAAGATAAAGAAAGTGAGCGAGAAATAAAGACCTCCTAGGGCTCGGCGTGACCAGCCGATTTGTCTAGACCGGGCCCATACCGACCATCCGTCTAGAAGAAGTAGAGGCCAAAGTAGTGTATTGCATCGGAAAGCCTCTGCTCAACTACCAGGATCCTTTCCTCCTCCGACACGGGTCGCAACCCACGGCAAACAGGTTGCCTCTACTTAGTCGCCTCTTACGACACGTAGCGAGGCACGGCGGGCCAATTCTACAACCCCGGACCCACAGGGGGATAGTCGGGGAGGAAGAAGAGTTAGCCCCCATGGCAGTAAACACGTGGGTTCAGGACAAGTAGAATATCTTAAAATAAATTTGGATGGCAACTATTTTCAATTACATCAGCCTGTTTAGTACGCAATGTTTTGCAGAATTATCACCTTGGAAAAGGGTTTGTGTTTCCACCGTGAGCATCACATCGTGTCAAAAATGACCTTCGGACGTCAAAAATGTAGGTATAGATTTGGACTTGGGGTGCATAAACTTCGTTTGCTATGAACTACCATTGACTTCTCTAGTCAAGTCAATAATACTATTATGCTTTGTTTTATAATAGCTATCCAAAACTATTGACCTTTTCGACCTCGCTTGTGTATTTTATTTTTTAAGATTTTTTATACTAGGCCGGTGAAAGCGGCATTAAATTTGTTTGTAAAAACTGTCCCTTGCACCCTTAAGAAAAACCAATATTTTGTTATTGGTGCAATGAACCACATCTGTCATACTTTTATGTTTCTTTGTATACATCTAAGTAATTTGTATGCATTAGCTTCATTATATTTCCTTCCTTTTTCTATATATTACTTATTGTTGTATGTAATGCTCGTTTGATGGGAGGTAACTGTTTTGCACCGCAATGCTACAACTATTTACATCATGACCAAGTAGCAGATTTTGGACTTAACTTGCTAGATATGTGAACATAATGGGAACTATAATGTATTTTCTTGCTCTTTCTGTACGTGTCAAGGTTTGCACCCCGTTTTAATGAATATTATTCATGTTTCAGTACAGACACACAAAACAATTGCATAACATGTCAACATACATTCTTAAAATTAATTTAACTCCATAGGAGCTGATACACTTCAGGAATATTATAAATAAACATGCGGTTGTGAATGGTGAATTCCACCAATGGAACGGTCTTGGATACAGTGATGCATATGGCATATTGTGGGTTATAATTTGGATGAGAACAATGAAAGTTTCAGCACACTGACTTAAGTTTCTACCTTCATCACCCCACTGTGAAGTTGACATCAGATATTCATATCTCACACTTGGGTGATACTATAAAATGTATAATGTTATGCATATGTCTTGAAATTTCTCCGTTATCGAAAGGTAAAAAGCTTAAAATTAAGTGGCAGTTTTATGTTGTTGTTGTAGGGCTTAACGCCATTTTTTCAGCACAAGATAGGTTATACATGGCGGCCAGTATTATTGGTGGAGGAAGAACCCGGGAAAACCCCGGAAAGAACCACCGACCCACGAGAAGCTACTGACAAGCTTTTTCACATACCCACATTGGCCGAATCCGAGACTCGAACCCATGCAGACAGAGGTGAGATGGCAGTGATCCGTAACGAAGAGCGCTTTAGACCACTTGGCCACTCGGGGCCCCAGCAGTTTTATGCATTTCACAATACACATAACAGTTTTTCTATTAAAACAGTAACACTTGTTTATTTTTTGTAGGTCTCAGTTTGCATGGTAAAATATTAGGATCAATGGTTAGTCTTGCTGAAAGAAGCAATAGCTCGAACCTCATCCAAATACTCATTCTGATCTAAGAGTACGAGAGTGACTTTGACGGACAGATTTAGCTCCTACAATTGTTATGTTTTATGATAGGTGCTAAATAAAAGCCAAGCAGTTGAAATGCCTTTCATCTTGAAATGAATTTTTCACTCTTAATATTTGTTCTATACCTTATCTTATTATTTACCATGATTTTGTAAATTCCAGAAAATCAGTAGTCAAATGTTAAGTGAATTGGTGTCTGGGAAGAAATTTCTGTCAAATTGTATGGAGTATGTATGGTCAGTTTCAGTGGCTATGCATCAATGGATTTATTTTATATGTTACTTTGTAAGCTAAAGCCAAGCAGTTGAAATGCCTTTCATCTTGAACTGAATTTTCCACTCTTAATATTTGTTCTACACCTTATCTTATTATTTACCATGACTTTGTAATTTCCAGAAAATCATTAGTCAAATGTAAGTGAATTGGTGTCTGAGAAGTAATTTCTCTGTTAAATTGCATGCAGTATGCATGGTCAGTTTCAGTGGCTATGCATAAATCGATTTATTTGATATGTTACTTTGTAACCTTACCAGGGTCCCACACATTCGCATATCGATGTTCCGGCATGGCCTAATGTTAATTGATCAAAGTTTGATCTCTCCTGATAGCTAGATTCGCTGAAACTAATGGGATGCGGACCAATTAAAGTACATATCAAAGGTAGTGCTGATGGGGTTTTTTCCGCTTGTTTTTTTGTTTTTTTTTTTTTTTTTTTTTTTTTTTTTTTTTTTTTTTTTTTTTTTTTTTTTTTTTTACGCAAACAGTACAGATACCCATGCGAGACCAAATCATTCTCAGTGGAAATAGCGCGAACATCATAAATTCACGTGATTGCAAAAAGAAGCATTTTGAAATGACGAAAAGATCCAGAGTTTTCTCTTTTATTGTGAAGGGAATCATACCAATAGAGAATAACAAGTTCTACTAATCTATTGATGGAATAGTCACGGATGCAAGAGATTGTGTTTTCCTTGAACGTCACGACGCATTGTTATATACCGCGATAAGCTACGGATCGGACGAGTCTGCTCTATATCAAACTGAGACGTTGATGCGTATGGTAATTGTATTTTTTGACTTACTTCCTAATAAAGCGGGGTGATTAAAAGTTGGTCGTGTGGATTTAACAGAGTTAATAATATACTCAGAACAAAAGAAGAATGGAAAGACACATGATCCTATGAAATATATAGGGAAAATACACCAGACATGCAACAACCACATAATATAGTCTTTTGGTCAAGTCCATAATATATTGTTCCAGAAATGGGGTGCCTGTTTGCCTTCGTATGATGCAACCAGATGCAGATGGTAACATAAAAACCGAAGCAAGGAACTTTCCTGATAGAGACTTTTACCGATTTTGGCAAGACACTAGAAGTTAACATTCACAATAAATGGGTGCAAAAATTATGTGTATTATTTGTCCAGCGCGAGAGTGTGACCGTGATTTGGCATGATGAGTTTTTCGAAGGAAACAAATTTTTGGACATAATTATATCTTCAACAGCAGGGTGTGCAATGATCCCTTCTACAATTTAAAATTACTTAATTTATTCACTATAGTGCGAATCTAAGCTGATTGTCTCATTTTGTTCATACGTCAGCTACTCCATCAATTATGCACCGACGCAATCACACAACATAAACCATATCCAAGTACTTATCAATTCTAATAAAGTAAGATGTGTTTTTGATTATTTGATATCACAACTTTGCGATTCTTAATTCTATCTAGCTGGGTTAGTCAATGCATATTTTATAATCAGATTTCGATATAATCTCAATTACAATTACAAATGGAGAATATAATACATTTATTTGCAACTCATACATAAAACAAGATCACAGCATGACACATTTGTACCGACATTTGCGTTAAGCAGTTCATATTTCAGTACGAATAAATATAAAAATAAAGTAATTGATATGAAAATAATATCCTTATTACTCCTTAATATATGCAGTTAGTATTTGCATTCAAACGCAATTAACTAATATTGTACTTTACATGTATGTAGGACATATAGCATAGTTTATTACACAGTTAGCGTGCTAGTTTCACGACCTAAGGAGTACATTTTTGAATTCTACCAACAGACCTACCAGGGTTGGCTACCGCTGAGTGCTTTTGTGCATCGTACTTTCTCCACCTGCCTCTGCACGTTCAAAAAGTATTACGATTATTTTAAACATTAATATTTTACATCTGCATTAACATTACTGTAATGTTTTATTTGATATATTTTACTTACGCTCTTTCTATCCGACTTATTATGTGCACCATAGAGCTTTCTACTGGATTTAGGACTTTCCCATTCCTCACTCTATTCGATCCCACAGCTTCAATCAACCTTTTTTGTGGTAAACAGGGTATTTCGGTAAAAGAAAGAACCCTTTTGTCAAATCATCACTCTTTTGGTTACATCCATATGCAATACAGTGCACAATATGTGCTGTACAAAGCACGATACATCACAAAAACATTTACGTGGGTAAATTAAATACTTGAATGGCTAGGTTGAATAGAAGGGATAAATATACGTCATATCCGTTTTTGGCACGCGGAAACTACCGATTGCTTACGAAAATTGCCGAATAATTCTGTCATTTAAAAAAGCGGATTTTTAAGTCTAATTAAACATTTTATGGTGTGCATACATAACAAATGCGTTTTTTATGACTATAATAATATCACACGTTTGTATAATATAGGTGGCCAGTGACCTTTAACTTAAGGGTATGGTGCAACGTTTCAGCTATTATTGTTTACTAATTAAAGATATGGATATCCTTGTGAAGTAGGTGTTTCGAGCTTGTGTTGTTCTTGAAATTGGTGTCAGGCATGTACACCTTCCATAATTACTCTGTAGTATGTAGATAGTGAAATACCAATAGTCGGGGAGGAAGAAGAGTTAGCCCCCATGGCAGTAAACACGTGGGTTCAGGACAAGTAGAATATCTTAAAATAAATTTGGATGGCAACTATTTTCAATTACATCAGCCTGTTTAGTACGCAATGTTTTGCAGAATTATCACCTTGGAAAAGGGTTTGTGTTTCCACCGTGAGCATCACATCGTGTCAAAAATGACCTTCGGACGTCAAAAATGTAGGTATAGATTTGGACTTGGGGTGCATAAACTTCGTTTGCTATGAACTGCCATTGACTTCTCTAGTCAAGTCAATAATACTATTATGCTTTGTTTTATAATAGCTATCCAAAACTATTGACCTTTTCGACCTCGCTTGTGTATTTTATTTTTTAAGATTTTTTATACTAGGCCGGTGAAAGCGGCATTAAATTTGTTTGTAAAAACTGTCCCTTGCACCCTTAAGAAAAACCAATATTTTGTTATTGGTGCAATGAACCACATCTGTCATACTTTTATGTTTCTTTGTATACATCTAAGTAATTTGTATGCATTAGCTTCATTATATTTCCTTCCTTTTTCTATATATTACTTATTGTTGTATGTAATGCTCGTTTGATGGGAGGTAACTGTTTTGCACCGCAATGCTACAACTATTTACATCATGACCAAGTAGCAGATTTTGGACTTAACTTGCTAGATATGTGAACATAATGGGGACTATAATGTATTTTCTTGCTCTTTCTGTACGTGTCAAGGTTTGCACCCCCGTTTTAATGAATATTATTCATGTTTCAGTACAGACACACAAAACAATTGCATTACATGTCAACATACATTCTTAAAATTAATTTAACTCCATAGGAGCTGATACACTTCAGGAATATTATAAATAAACATGCGGTTGTGAATGGTGAATGCCACCAATGGAACGGTCTTGGATACAGTGATGCATATGGCATATTGTGGGTTATAATTTGGATGAGAACAATGAAAGTTTCAGCACACTGACTTAAGTTTCTACCTTCATCACCCCACTGTGAAGTTGACATCAGATATTCATATCTCACACTTGGGTGATACTATAAAATGTATAATGTTATGCATATGTCTTGAAATTTCTCCGTTATCGAAAGGTAAAAAGCTTAAAATTAAGTGGCAGTTTTATGTTGTTGTTGTAGGGTTTAACGCCATTTTTTCAGCACAAGATAGGTTATACATGGCGGCCAGTATTATTGGTGGAGGAAGAACCCGGGAAAACCCCGGAAAGAACCACCGGCCCACGAGAAGCTACTGACAAGCTTTTTCACATACCCACATTGGCCGAATCCGAGACTCGAACCCACGCAGACAGAGGTGAGATGGCAGTGATCCGTAACGAAGAGCGCTTTAGACCACTTGGCCACTCGGGGCCCCGGCAGTTTTATGCATTTCACAATACACATAACAGTTTTTCTATTAAATCAGTAACACTTGTTTATTTTTTGTAGGTCTCAGTTTGCATGGTAAAATATTAGGATCAATGGTTAGTCTTGCTGAAAGAAGCAATAGCTCGAACCTCATCCAAATACTCATTCTGATCTAAGTGTACGAGAGTGACTTTGACGGACAGATTTAGCTCCTACAATTGTTATGTTTTATGATAGGTGCTAAATAAAAGCCAAGCAGTTGAAATGCCTTTCATCTTGAACTGAATTTTTCACTCTTAATATTTGTTCTATACCTTATCTTATTATTTACCATGATTTTGTAAATTCCAGAAAATCAGTAGTCAAATGTTAAGTGAATTGGTGTCTGGGAAGAAATTTCTGTCAAATTGTATGGAGTATGTATGGTCAGTTTCAGTGGCTATGCATCAATGGATTTATTTTATATGTTACTTTGTAAGCTAAAGCCAAGCAGTTGAAATGCCTTTCATCTTGAACTGAATTTTCCACTCTTAATATTTGTTCTACACCTTATCTTATTATTTACCATGACTTTGTAATTTCCAGAAAATCATTAGTCAAATGTAAGTGAATTGGTGTCTGAGAAGTAATTTCTCTGTTAAATTGCATGCAGTATGCATGGTCAGTTTCAGTGGCTATGCATAAATCGATTTATTTGATATGTTACTTTGTAACCTTACCAGGGTCCCACACATTCGCATATCGATGTTCCGGCATGGCCTAATGTTAATTGATCAAAGTTTGATCTCTCCTGATAGCTAGATTCGCTGAAACTAATGGGATGCGGACCAATTAAAGTACATATCAAAGGTAGTGCTGATGGGGTTTTTTCCGCTTGTTTTTTTTTTTTTTTTTTTTTTTTTTTTTTTTTTTTTTTTTTTTTTTTTTTTTTTTTTTTTTTTTACGCAAACAGTACAGATACCCATGCGAGACCAAATCATTCTCAGTGGAAATAGCGCGAACATCATAAATTCACGTGATTGCAAAAAGAAGCATTTTGAAATGACGAAAAGATCCAGAGTTTTCTCTTTTATTGTGAAGGGAATCATACCAATAGAGAATAACAAGTTCTACTAATCTATTGATGGAATAGTCACGGATGCAAGAGATTGTGTTTTCCTTGAACGTCACGACGCATTGTTATATACCGCGATAAGCTACGGATCGGACGAGTCTGCTCTATATCAAACTGAGACGTTGATGCGTATGGTTATTGTATTTTTTGACTTACTTCCTAATAAAGCGAGGTGATTAAAAGTTGGTCGTGTGGATTTAACAGAATTAATAATATACTCAGAACAAAAGAAGAATGGAAAGACACATGATCCTAGGAAATATATAGGGAAAATACACCAGACATGCAACAACCACATAATATAGTCTTTTGGTCAAGTCCATAATATATTGTTCCAGAAATGGGGTGCCTGTTTGCCTTCGTATGATGCAACCAGATGCAGATGGTAACATAAAAACCGAAGCAAGGAACTTTCCTGATAGAGACTTTTACCGATTTTGGCAAGACACTAGAAGTTAACATTCACAATAAATGGGTGCAAAAATTATGTGTATTATTTGTCCAGCGCGAGAGTGTGACCGTGATTTGGCATGATGAGTTTTTCTAAGGAAACAAATTTTTGGACATAATTATATATTCAATAGCAGGGTGTGCAATGATCCCTTCTACAATTTAAAATTACTTAATTTATTCACTATAGTGCGAATCTAAGCTGATTGTCTCATTTTGTTCATACGTCAGCTACTCCATCAATTATGCACCGACGCAATCACACAACATAAACCATATCCAAGTACTTATCAATTCTAATAAAGTAAGATGTGTTTTTGATTATTTGATATCACAACTTTGCGATTCTTAATTCTATCTAGCTGGGTTAGTCAATGCATATTTTATAATCAGTTTTCGATATAATCTCAATTACAATTACAAATGGAGAATATAATACATTTATTTGCAACTCATACATAAAACAATATCACAGCATGACACATTTGTACCGACATTTGCGTTAAGCAGTTCGTATTTAAGTACGAATAAATATAAAAATAAAGTAATTGATATGAAAATAATATCCTTATTACTCCTTAATATATGCAGTTAGTATTCGCATTCAAACGCAATTAACTAATATTATACTTTACATTTATGTAGGATATATAGCATAGTTTATTACACAGTTAGCGTGCTAGTTTCACGACCTAAGGAGTACATTTTTGAATTCTACCAACAGACCTACCAGGGTTGGCTACCGTTGAGTGCTTTTGTGCATCGTACTTTCTCCACCTGCCTCTGCACGTTCAAAAAGTATTACGATTATTTTAAACATTAATATTTTACATCTGCATTAACATTACTGTAATGTTTTATTTGATATATTTTACTTACGCTCTTTCTATCCGACTTATTATGTGCACCATAGAGCTTTCTACTGGATTTAGGACTTTCCCATTCCTCACTCTATTCGATCCCACAGCTTCAATCAACCTTTTTTGTGGTAAACAGGGTATTTCGGTAAAAGAAAGAACCCTTTTGTCAAATCATCACTCTTTTGGTTACATCCATATGCAATACAGTGCACAATATGTGCTGTACAAAGCACGATACATCACAAAAACATTTACGTGGGAAAATTAAATACTTGAAT